>CAWTZC010000081.1:0-18183 GCA_963919715.1 Microtus obscurus
ATGGGAGGGCATCCGGAGGATAGTAGCTCCTTTGTCTAGGTGGCCTGCCTGCACCAAGCAAGGTGGGAGTGTGTCTGCGAGACACCAATCAGCAGGGAGATCAGATCCAGGTGCCAGGAGAGACATCACTGGGGTGGGAGTGAGTTTTGACGCGCTACACCGGGACAGGGAACTTGTGACATTCCTCACCTCTCCTGCACTTCCTGGTCAGTCTGTGCAGGGACCATACTGCCTGGCCACCCCTCCTCACTATTCCTATCCCAAACTAGCTTGCATCCACGTTTCCCCACTCCTCTGACCCCCCCTCATTGAACCACACAACAGCTCCTAGCCCAGCTGTTTGCTGGGACAGGGTCAAATTGGGAGGGCATCCGTGGTAGTAGCTCCTTTGTCTAGGTGGCCTGCCTGCACCAAGCAAGGTCGGCCCTTTGTCTGCGAGACACCCAAGCAGGGTAGATCGGTGCCAGGAGAGACATCACTGGAGTGGTGCTGAGGGAATTCATCTGGATGGTTGTTCAAGTGTTTGGGTACTGAGGAGTTCAAGCTCAGCAGGACGGTCTTGCTACTACACTGAAGAGATACACCCAGAGAGACTCAGTCACAGCAAGATAACGGTGACACCAGGTCACCTTGGCTAAAGGGAGAGGAGGAGATGGGAAGGCCAATGCAAGAATTCCTCCAACAACCTGAAAGGCAACATTAGAACCCAGGGATCCTGAAATAAGAAGAATTGTAATATAGAAGAAGTAGAAGAAATCGACCCAAAAGTGATGTTATTTGAAAATAATAGGAAGACCCAAACAAGAGGGAAAAACTGCCACAAACAATTAGAGATTACAAACAAAAAGTAGAGGAAAATGAAGAACGCCCAAAGATACCCAAGAAAACTGAAAGAGAAACAAGAAAATGCAATCAAACAGGTAGGGAAAGGTTCAAGACCTGAAGAATGAAAATGGAAGAAGAAGAAAACACAAACCGAGGGAAGGTTGAGATGGAAAAGGGTAAACCAACAGGAACTACAGAGACAAGTACTACAACATTTATGCAAGAGTTAGAAGAAAGAATGTAGACACCGAAGATACCATAGAGAAAATTAACACACTGATCAAAGAAAAACAGCAAAACTAACAAATTCTCATCACAACATTAGGAAATATGAAGGCAATGGGAAAAGTACCAAACCCAAGAATAATTGGGATAGAAGAAGGAGAAGAAGTACAGCTCAATGGTTCAGAAAATATATTTAATAAAATTATAGAAGAAAAACTTTCCTGAACAAGAAAGATATTCTTTGAAGGTTCAAGAAGCATACAGAACACTGAAAAGCACCAAAAAAAAAAAAAAAAAAACATCCCTACTACATAATAATCAGAACACAAAACATCCAGAATAAAGAAAGAATATTAAGAGCTGCAAAGCGAAAAAAGGTCTACTTACAAAAATCCATCAGACTCTATACCTGACTACTCTATGGAACCAAGAAAGCCAGAAGGTCTGGATAGATATACTGCAGAAGCTAAGAGAATACGGATGCAAGCCCAGACTGCTATACCCAGCCAAGCTTTCAATTCACTATAAATGGAGAAAACAAAATTTTCCAGATAAAAACAAATTTGAAACAATACGAGCCACAAATCCAATTTACAGAAAGCAATAGAAGGAAAATCACAAACCAAGGAGACCAACAATGACCATGTTAATAACTCAAACTTCTAGACACCTCACCACAGTACAACTAAAAGAAAGCAAACACACAAACTCTATGACTAAAAGTGGATTGAGTTAGCAAACTACTGGTCATTAACATCCTCAATGTCACTTGGACCCAACTCACCTATAAAAAGGCACAGGCTAAGAGATTGGATATGCAAACAGCATCCAACATTCTGTTGTTTACAAGAAAGCTGCACACAATCCACAAAGACAGGCACCTACTTAGAGTAAAGGGGCTGGGAAAAGGTTTATCGGTTAAAAATGGACCCAAGAAACAAGCAGGTGTAAATAACAATTTTTTAAACAAAGTTGGACTTCAAACTTAAATCAATCAGAAGAGATGAGAGGGATATTTTATATGGCAAGAACAATTGATAAGATGAGGTTCAATCCTGAATATCTATGCCCCTAATATAAAAGCACCCACATATGTAAAAGAAACATTACTAAAACCCAAGGCTGCCATCAAACCGCACACACTAATAGTAGGAGATCTCAACACCCTCTTTCAACAATGGACAGATCAATAGGGCAGAAACTCAACAGAGAAATAAGAGAATTAATGGGAGGTATTGAATCAAATGGACTGCACAGAGACATCTATAGAACATTAGACCCAAATAAGAAAGAATACACTCTCTGCAGCTCATGGAACCTTCTAAAAACTGACCACATCTCGGTAACAAAGCAAACTTCCACAGTTACAAAAAATATATAACCACACCTGGTCATCAGATCACCATGGACTAAAGTTAGAATTCAAATAACAATGCTACCTTCTAGAAAAGCCTACAACCAGGAAATCAATAGTAACTATTGACCCACACCTGGATCAAAGAAGAAATAAAGAAAGAAATTAAAGTTTCTTGAATTCAATGAAAATAAAGAAACAACATACCCAAACTTATGGGACACTTTGAAAGCAGTCTAAGGAAAGTTAAGGCCCTAGTGCCCACTTAAAGAAAACAGAGAAAGCATAATATTGAGACTTAACAGCCCACCTGAAAGCCAAAAAAGTAAGCAGACTCACCTAGGAGGAGTACAAGACTGGAAATAGTCAAACTGAGGGCTGAAATCAACAAAATAGAAACACAGAAAACAATCCAAAGAATCAATGAAACAAAAAGCGGTTCCTGGAAAAAATCAACAAAATTGATAAACCCCTATCCAAACTAATCAAACGGCAGAGAGAGAATTTGCAAATAATAGGATAGAAATGAAAAAGGGACATAACCACAGACACAGAGGAAATTAGAGAATCATTAGATCTTACTACAAAAGCCTGCATGCCAAGCAAAACAGAAATGTAAAAAGAAATGGGATATTTAGATAAATACATATACCAAAGTTAAATCATAGGACCAGGTGAACAATCTAAATAGACCTGTCAGTTGCTAAGAATTAGAAGCTATTATAAAAAACCCCCTACCAAAAAAAAAGGACAGACGGTTTAATGCGGAATTCTACAGAATTTCAAGAAGACCTAACACCAATACCTTAAGGTATCACTAGCTTTCAGAAACAGAAGAGTATTGCTAAATCTCTTTTATGAAGTCACCGCCACTCTGATACCAAAACCACACAAAGACTCAACCAAGAAAGAGAATTAAAGGCCAGTCTCACTCATGAACATCGACGCAAAAATCCTCAACAAAATACTGAAAACGGGGATTAAAGAACACATTAGAAACATTATCATTATGATCAAGTAGGCTTGCATCCCAGAGATGTGGGGTGGTTAACATACTGAATATAATGTAATATCATATAAATAAACTGAAAGAAAAAAACATATGATCATTTAACTAAATGCTGAAAAAGCTTTTGACAAAATTCAACATCCCTTTATGATAAAAAGTTTGGAGAGATTAGGGATATGGAAGGGTTATACTAAATATAATAAAAGTTTATTAAGCAAACCGAATAGCCAACATCAAGTTAAATGAGAGAAACTCAAAGCCATCCCACTTAAATCAGGAACACTTATTAAAAGGCTGTCCACTTTCCATACCTCTTTAATATAGTGCTTTAAAGTTTTAGCAATAGCAATAAGACAACATAAGGGGATCAAGAGGATTCGAAAACTGGAAAGGAAGAAGTTAAACTTTCGTTATTTGCAGATGATAACACAGTGCACATAAGCAACCCCAAAAACTCCACCAAAGAACTCCTATAGCTGATAAACACCTTTAGTAATGTACGTGGATACAAAAGATAACTCTAAAAAATCAGTCCCATACACAAAGGATATGGAAGCAGAGAGAAATCAGAGAAGCATCACCTTGCCTATAGCCACAAACAGCATAAAATATCTCGGGTAACTCTAACCAAAGTGCGAAGGATCTATTTGACAAGAACTTTAAGGCATTGAAGAAAGGGAATTGAAGAGGATATAGAAATAAAGGATTCCCCTAAGTATGGGAGGATCAACAGAGTAAAAATGGTGCAATTCTACCAAAAGCAATCTATAGATTCAACGAAATCTCCCATCAAAATCCCAATGCATCAAAATTTTCACAGATCTGGAGAGAAGACAATAATCAACTTTATATGGAAAACAAAATAGATAGCTTTCAAAACAATCTTATACAACAAAGGAACTTCTGGAGGTATTACCATCCCTGACTTTAAACTCTATTACAGAGCTACAGTAATGAAAGCGTGTGGTGGCATAAAAATAGAAAGTTGACCAATGGAATCAAGTAGAAGACCCGGATTTTAACCCACAAACGTATGAACAATTCCTATAAAGTGCTAAAAAGTATACAATGGAAGAAAGAAAGCATCTTCAACAAATGGTGCTGCACAACTGGATGTTAACCTGTAGAAGAAAATGAAAATAGACCCATACCTATCACCATGCACAAAACTCAAGTCCAAATGGATCAAAGACCTCAATATCAATCTGAACACACTGAACCTGATAGGAAGAGATACACCCACAACAGATGGGCACAGGCAATCGTTCCTAGGTATAATCCCAGCAGCACAGTCAGCTAAGGGCAACATTGAATAAATGGGACCTACTGAAACTGAGAAGCTTCTGTGAAAGCAAAAGACACTGTCACTAAGACAAAAAGGCAACCCACTGACTGGGAAAAGATCTTCACTAACTTCAAGAAACAGACAAAGGTCTGATCTCCAAAATATATAAAGAACTCAAGAAACTAGATTTTAAAAATGCTAATTAACCCAATTTAAAAATGGGGCACTGAGCTGAAGAGAATTTCAATAGAAGAAGTTAAAATGGGCCAAAAGGCACATAAGGCATGCTCAGTTAGCGATCAGGAAAATGCAAAAACTCAAAACAACATTGAGATATCATCTTACATCCAATGAGAATGGCTAAAATCACAACACATTGATAGCCTTTTGCTGGAGAGGCTGTGTACCCATCATTGCTTGTGGGAATGCAAATTGTGCAACCACTTTGGAAAGCAGCAGAAGTAAGCCAGGGGAAATTGGGATTAACCTACCCATGGACCCAGCAATGCCACTCTTGGGAATGAGCACCTACTAGATGCCCAATATAAGGACAAGGACATTTGTTCAACTATGTTCATAGCAGCATTATTTGTAATAGCCAGAACCTGAAAACAACCTAGATGGCCTTCAATGGAAGAATGATGAAGAAAGTGTGGAATATATAAATATTTAGGAATAATATTTAAAGCAAAAAAAACAATGACTTCTGCCACTTTAAAGTGCAAATGGAATAGAAATAGAAAACACTACTCTGAGTGAGGTAACCCAGACCCAAAAGGATGAACATGGGATGTACTCACTCACAATTGGTTTCTAGAAATAAATAAAGGTCAGTGAGTTATAATTTGACATCCTAAAGAAACTAAATAGAAGGTGAACCCATGAAAACATATAGCTATTCCTGGTTATGGAAGTAGACTTTAGATTGCTTAGCAAACGGGATCTTGGGGGTGTGGTGGGAGGGGGGTAAGGGGAGAAGGGGAGAGAAATGTGAGAAGGGGAGGGTGGGGGAACTTATAAAACGGGATGATTGGGGATAAAGTAATGTTGGTTAGGGAGTGTAGTAGAAGACATTCTTTAATTAAGGAGCCATCTTAGGGTGGGCAAGAGACTTGGACCTAGAGGGGCTCCCAGGTGCCCAGGGGCGATGTCCCCAGTTAGTTCCTGGGGCAGCTGAGTATAGGGAACCTGTAATGACCCTATCCTACAGCCATACTGATGAATATCTTGCATATCACCATAGGAAACTTGTTCAAGCGTATGGATGCAGAGGCAGAGACAGAGACCCACACTGGAGGATTGGATGAGCTCCAATGTCCCAATGAGGAGCAGAAGGAGAGAAATAGAGGGAGCAAAGAAGCTAGGACCACAAGGGGTGCGGCCACCCGTGGAGACTATAAATATATATGTCTTTTAAAAGTCAGAATGTATTAGAACTGTGTGACACATCAATGCCACATTTACCCTTCCACCCATGGATAAGAATACACTGGTCTTGACTTCACTTCTTCAATGTAGGAAAACCACTTCAAGTTTAGCAGAATGTAAACTCATTTGATATCCTTTGTTCAAAAACACAGCAGAGACAGAATCCTTCTTGCAGATTGCTTCAGTAAATGCTGCTCCTCTAGGATCCAGCATCCCAGACCCTTTTCTTATTATTTAAATCTTTCACACAATTCCTCTGACCCAGCCCTAGTTTCACTATCACTGTTTAGTTGCTTGACACTGTTTGGAGATTCTGCTTAAATTTATAGCCTCTCTTCCAATGTGCTCCACAAGTTAGGGCTTTGACTCACATCCTCCAATGATTGATGTTTTAGTGTAGAGGAAGTGTTACTAGGGAGGGACATAAGCAACAGCAAAGTCACTTCTGCTTTACCTGTTCCTCTGTCCTACCATGTACAGTAGCTTCTCAAGTGCTTTCGTCCAAACAAGATTAAATTTGTTTGTAGATTTTTATGTTAAGATACTTCTATTTATTTGGGGCAGCACAGAATGACATATGGAGGTGAGAGGACAAATTGTGGAAGCGTCTCTCCTTCCACCATGTGGGTCCAATTTGAATTGTCAGACTCGGCAGCATTCCCTTTTATTTGCAGAACCAATTTGCCAGCCCAACTCACTGTATTTTAAAAAATAAACTTAATATTTTGGATATGTATAATACTGAGTTTTTATGGAACTGTTATAATAATTCATATTCTTCCTTCTGGAACCTTGCAAAGCAGGCAAGACAGTAGCCAACATACAGAAAGGATTCTGAATGGGAGCCCAAGTATTCCCAATACTGGGAGAACTGAAGTAAGTATACAATCTTTCTATTCCCTTAGCCCAGTCCTGGCTTAATGAGCTCATAACTACCAAAATGAAAGCACATTCTTGGCTTTATTCTGAACTATTAATTAAAAAAACTCAAACCTTTTAATTTCTGAGGTTATTATGCGTTTTTCCATAATAATCTTTGGGTCATGATCATTTAAGTAATCTAACACAGTAAACAAGACCGATGTATTTATTCCTATCTGACAAACAAAAAGTATAACTTGTGCAAAGGTCTAGAGGAATGCAAACAACTGGTGTGTCCACAAAAGGAAGGCACAGTAGCACACTGATCATGCACTTCATCCTTTTTTCATCTGTGTCTCTGAAATATACTTAGAGAAATAGCCAAGCAAATCAAGAAAAAAGAGGCATCGATTTTTTTCCCACATTTCAATACAGAAGATTTTGCATTATGGCTAGACTAAGGTCTTTCATATAGAACTGGGAGATGTTTGAAGATGAGTTAAGAGACTGCAAGAATAAAAATCAAACACTGTGATTAGACTTTCAATTACAAAAGCAAACTGAGAGCCGGTTAAGGGCACCATCTGAGCATGGCGCGATGGATCAGACTTTTGTTTTCCTGACCTCTAATACTTCAGGGTTTCATCAACATGCTGCGCCCTCACTATTCTAACTGTGTGAGCCCAGGGTTGCCACAGAGTCTTTCCTTCACACGTTCAGTCTCGAACTTCCTCAATTTCATCTACAATAAACAGCTCACGTGCCATCATGCTAAACTCTATTCAGAAGACATTTGTGAACGGGTGTGTGTTAGACTGCAGCTGTTTCCCATTAGCCATGGGAAAAGCTTATTCATATTTTCAGTGTTAGAAAGTCTGAATGGCTGCATTATTTGCCTCCATGTCTCAACATTTACAGAACAGTTTTAGAATTTTTGCTAGTACCTTAAATGTTATGGAATGCATATGTTATTCTTTATATGAAAAATGAGTTTAACCCCATATAAATCCACAGTTCTCCAAATAGCAGGAAAAATATGCCTTTCGAATTTCAATTACTCCAATAGAAAAAATTAAAAGTTAAGCAATTTGGATTTCTATTACCCTGTACCAATCTGATTTGTCTCACATGGGTCAAAATGAGTATGTATTAATAATGGGATTTGTATCCGTGTGTGCAGATATGTGCATCTCTGATTCTGTATGTTGCTTGTGCTTTTTCTTTGCCTCCCACTGTTTGTATACTGGCTTTGTTCTATTCTGATTTGTTCTTATTTATTTATTTTAGAAGCCTATTTATTTTAAATGAGATAGAGAAAAAAAGGGGTGAGTATTTGAGTGAGTAGGGAGATGTGGAAGATCTGGGAGAAGTAAGGGGATGGAAAACCATAATTCAGAATATGTTGTATTTATAAAAATCTATTTTCAATTACAAAAAGAGAAAATTGGGTTCTCAAATTTTAAAATATAAATATGAGATTTGTGTCCTGATATCAAAAGACTGTATAATAAAGATATCCAAATGATTGCTAACATGAATATCTAGTTTTTCAGGTAAAGAAATATATGTATAAATATAGAGTTGATTTTTTAAACTGGCTTCTAAAATCTGTCTTTCAAAAGTCTTATTAAAAATCACCCAGTTATTATCCCTTTTCTCTGTTCTTAAATTTTAAGTGCATTTTAAAATGATTTCTAATTGCTTATATACAACCGTAAAACAAAAATTAAAAACAATTGCCACTGAGTTAAACATTCACCTTAGGACCTTCTCAGTCATTCATTTAACTTCTCTTTTCCTTGAAAAGCTCAGGCTCTGAGCTTTATCCAAGGAATTCAGCAGTGACTGGAGAGGCTAGAGGGTGCTATGTGATGGATACTACATGTATCTCTAAGCCAGATGGAGGCTTTGTGCAAGCAAGGAAGAGAAAAGGAGAGGAGATGAAAGATGCAAGGCATTAGGAAGGGTACCTACCTGAGCTTGCCTTCTATTGTATGGTGACAACCATTTGCAGAATCTGCAAATTATAAAATTTTGAAGCTCATTTTGATGATCACACAGAAATGAATGATAAAAGAAGATAAAAGGTCTGGAGGCTACCTCACAGTCTCCCACAGTAGTTCAGAGGGTGGGATTGTGTCTTAGATGAAGTTGCAGAAGTGGAGGAGGTATGACTTATGTGAAAATAGGTCACACATATTTAAGGTAAAATGAGCCTGTATTCACACTTGATGAGTTATGAAGTTTTCAGGAGAGAAGTCAAGCTTCTCTTAAATGTTGTTGGGAATGTCGGGGGGGGGTCCTATATCTAAATAAATCTACCCAAATAAAAGGGTTTTAAAACTATGGTAGTTCTGGGGCAAGGATCAAGGGGGAGTCTTAGAAAGGTTTTGGACTTACCAGCTCAGGAACTTGATACAAAATAACCTGATGTGGGAGTCTCCTGTATGTGTTGTGATTACCATTAGTGAATAAAGAAACTGCCTTGGTCTATTCATAGGGCAGAACTTAGATAGACTGGGAGGACTAGAATGAATGCTGGGAAAAAGATACGCAGAGTTAGGAGAAGTCATGGAGCCACCACTGGAGACAGAGTGCTGAAACTTTGCTGGTAGGCCACGACCTTGGGGTGAGGCACAGATTAATGGAGATGGGTTAAATTAAGCTGTAAGGGTTAGCCAATAAGAAGCTAGAGCTAATGGGCCAACTAGTGTTTTAATCAATATGGTTTCTTTGTGGTTATTTGGGGACTAAGCAGACAAGAAAGAACGAGTTGCCCCTTGCAATAATAACCATGCACACTTTTTATTCATCAATAATATGCTGCCATCAAAGATAAATCTTACCAAATAGATTCACACAAACCTGTAAAACTCTTTCCATATGTTAGTGTATGGGACACAGACCACTTAAAACAGACAGGTGATTGCCATATTTAGAACAGGAGTGGACAGAGGTCCCTGTGGGTCTTTGGTGGCTAATATTTATTATCCACCTACAGGATCTAAACCCACTCAGTACAGAGTCTCTGTACTTACCTAAGAGGAATTACCTTTATGTCATTGAGGTTGGATGATCCACCCTAAAAATAGGTAGCATTGTTTCCTGGGTTTAGGTCCTGTAGCACATAAAAAGGAAATAGTTAGTTGAGAACAAACATTAATTACTCCTGCTTCCTGACTGTGGATGAAATATGACCATCTTAAGCTCCTATCACAATGATTTCCCTGTCACTTTGTGAGTCACAATAAGTGCTTCTCCCTTATGTGGCTTTTTGTCAGGGTATTTTTTATCAAAGCAGTGTAGGAAAACAACCAAGACAGAAGACTGATGTCAAGAAGCAGGGCTACAATTGTGTTGGAGCTGAGAATGTGGTTCTCAGGACTTTTGAGCTGGTTTATGAGAGGATTGTGGAAGAGTGGATTAGTTAAAGATTCTATCGCTGTGATAAAATACCATGTCTAAAAGCAAGTTGGGGAGAAAAGAATTTATTTGGCTAACATTTCCATGTAACTATTCTTCATTGAAGGAAATCAGGACAGGAACTCAAACAGGGCAGGGACCTGGAGCCACATACTGATGTAGAGGCCATAAAATTTGCCAGAGGCTGCTAGTTCATGTCCCAGCTGCCCTGACTCGAAATAATCACACAGAAACTATGTTAATTGCAGTACTGTTTGGCCAATAGCTTAAGCGTGTTTCTGGCTAACACTTATATCTTAAATTAACCCATTTTTATTAATCTGTGTATTGCCACATGGCTGTGGCTTTCTGGCAAGGTTCCTGTGTGTCTGTTTCCTGTGAGCAGCTACATGACATGGCTTCTCTCTGATTCTGCCTACTCTCTCTCTCTACATCTCTGTTTGGATTTCCCACCTGGCTTTACTCTGCTAAGCCATTGGCCAAAAGCAGCTTTACTCATTTACCAACAAAAGTAATACATAGACAGAAGGACTTCCCACACCAATAAGGACAAGCTTATTGGCTTGTGTCTCTTGGACTTGCTGAGAATCCTTTCTTATAGAAACACAGAAACACCCAACGGGGGTAACCCTACCTAAAATGTGGGCCCAACCACATCAATCACACATTAAGAAAATAACATCTACAAACTTGCCTATAGCCAAGTCTTATAGATGTATTTCCTCAGCGTTGAGGTTCCCTCCTCTTAGCTGACTCTAGCTTGTGCCAAGCTGATATTAAAACTAGCCAGCACAAAGGTATTTGATCTGTGGACTATAAAAAGGCCGTGCATACTGTAAGTCAAGCTTAGGGACCATTCTAATGGGAGTTGGGAAGGTCAAAAGCAGATAGAAAGGTGAAGTGTGTAGGCCACTTAGCAGGAAACAGGGATTGAAAGGAATCACAGCCTAGAACACACTAAGACCAAATTCTCTGCACAAATGAGATTTATTTTTCCCCAGAAAGACAAAGGACAAGGAATAAGATATAAAGACAGGAAACAGAGGACAGGGGAGATGAGAAAAAGAGCAAGGAGATTGGGAAGGAATACCTCTTACACCCATGAGAGACAAAGTCTGCCTCTGGATAGAGAAGACATACATAGGAGAATGGCAGTTTATAAAAGAAAAAAAAAACACGTTAGAATGAGTTGGGTAATTTTAATTGGGCATGTTAATTAGAGTAGCCAAAAGGGGGTTTTGATTGTTAGCCTCCCTTTGATAGCTGGACCTTGGACAGCCTTAAAAGGAAGAAGTGGCCAAATAAGGACTAGACATTGGTGGCTAGCTTTAGAAATGTAACCTAATGGTTTAAAAGGTAGAGGGAATAAATTTAAGGAAGGGTTATCGTGGTTCTTTTGTTTTGATTTCTGCTTGCCTTATGTCCCAGATTTTTCGGATACTTTAAACAGTAGGGAAAAAGATCAGGTTCTCAATGAATTAAAAAATAGCCCTCATTGTGGATTTTCATCAGAGTGGTATTTTCCCCAGTTTGTCAAGAAAAATAGCATGTGTTGACTGTGAAAAAGACAAAATGCTGAGTGTGTTGTCAAAGGGCAAATTGATGTGATTGTGGGTCTCAGGCAGTCCAATAATCCAGAAATGAGCTCAACCTGGACTATAGGAGGATTTCTGGCAGTTAAATAAAGCATTAACAATCTCTCAGGGATTTCAGTTCCCATCTGCCAAAAGAAGTCATTTCTTCACCTCTGGCAGAATGAACATGGCTACCTATGGTGTCTATCAATCTATCAAAGCCCACACTGGTCTCTAGGGTCCCTCAGTATCACAAGTCTCTGTTACACATTAAATTCCATAGTAGCATCCTATGCTTCCTTCCCTCGGCTACTAGTTCTTACGATCCATGTAATTCATCCACCTCAGACTCTCTTTGTTCCCCACTCTTGCTATCACTCCTCTCTTCTCTTTTAATCCTCTAAATTCTCTCTTCTCTGTCTCTTGCTTATCTCACTATCTCAACCCTATTTTCTCCTGCTCTCCTACCCAGCTCTGGCCATGCCTAGTCTCAAGCCCCTCTGTGATCAGGTCTTCTCAACATGCCTCTGGATATTTTTCTCTCAACTTATTCATAATAAAAACTTTTCCTCAAACCTTAACCTTACCATGGAACAGTGATGTTGGCAGCCTCTTTTCTTGCTCTTTCCATGCAGTGATATGTACTGAGAGTGGGGAAAAACATTATTTAAATCATAAACCACTTGGGATAAAAGAATTGCACAAAACCAGATTGAAGTTTATAAACTATATAAGCTGAGTTTTTTATAGGTTTGTGTTTATCTGTCATCAAAAAAATCCACAAATTTTCCAGAAGAGTTTTTTGTTGTTGTTGTTCACATTTTGAAAGCATTACTTTCTAAGTCTTTTATGGATCCTGACAAAGTATTTCTTTCACAAGACTATGTGTTTGGTGTAATACTAGCCGCAAGCATCAGGAGTCTTAATAACCATTGCAGAGGTCCCTTATTTCCCTTCCAACTTCCAAGTGTGCCCTTCTAAGAAATTAGAAGAACGCTTCAATGGCTTTTTATCCACCAATGACTTTTATCCCAAATGAATATTCTTTTCCATGGGTGCCACTTAAAATGTACCTCTCCATCATCAAATTGCTTTTTTAAACAATTGGCCAAATTTAAAGTGGGCATCTTTTTATGAAACTGTTCTCATTTATCTTGTTAAGTTAACATATATAAGCACTAGAGAAGAGAGAGTTGCATACTGATGGTATAAGCAAGAAAAAGAGGGAAAAGTCAGCTCAGCACAGGCACCCTCTTCTTTCTCTCTGATTCCTTGGCCCTGATAACATGAATTGCTTTACACCACACCTTCCTTGCTCCTAAAGGGCTGAACTCTACTGTTGCGAGCCAGCAAAATCTTTGTTCCAGGGCATCATTCAGGGATTTAATGAGTGGAACATGGAAGAAACGACCCAATACAATGGTCTCTAGATGAATATATTTTAAATATCTTTTTGAATTTGAGTATACTCCCCTAGGAAAATGAAATGAATATATGGACCTTTAATAGAATTTTTTATTTATCATGTAACTCAATCTCCTGGACACATGTACAAACTTTTTAAATGTAAATTTGAGCTGACCTTAAATACATTAGTGAAATAATCCCTCTTGTGCCTAAGAAGAAACAAATTGAATCATAGCCAACACAGGGAGGTATAAATGGTCACAGCCCCACTTTTGAGCAGGAAAGGCCCAAGAGTTCAGAAAAGTGAACACAGCCATGTGGAACCTCTGTACTATTCCTCCCCAGAAGAAATGCACCCACCTGCAATTCACTGTATTTTTTTTCTTTTCAAAATTTGGATACTGCATTACGTTTTTACTGGACAAAGATCACACTCCGTTCTGGTATGGAGCTGGTGATTGGAGTTTTTTACTCCCCCTACCCATGAATCCTCTTGAAAGATAAGTAAATTTTATGCATAGCAAAATGATAAGGAGTTGTTGACTAGAAAATTATTTGGAGCTTTTAAGCAATATTACCTTTTCATGACATTTCAGTTTTTTTAATAAAGCTTTTGAAAATACTCCCATCATCATTGCAGAATGGAAGCACTGTAAGTGATTGAATGGGAAAGTCCAAACATGGTTTCAAGTTAAACAAATGACTTCATAAATGCAGTGTCTTTGAACTTCCTTAAAACTGAAGAACAGTAGTTTTATTCCTTTTGAATTTTGCCTTCATTCATCTGAAACTTCAAACCTAAAAGGTGATGGTGGTTTTCTTCTTCCCCTCACATGTCCTTGTTCAAGTGCACCCTGTGACTTTACTTTCAAGGTCATTTTTAATAAAACTAAAGATAATCTGAAGCAAGACACTATAGCTGCACAGGCTACTGACTTCTGGGACAATACTTCCCTGGGGGAGCAAATGTCTCTGGTTAAAGCATGGTTTTCCAGGAAGATATATTGTGTTCCATTCAATCAGTGTCTTTTATTAACTCAATAGTCAGTAGAAAAGATATTTTGCCTTTAAAAATTTTATCATAGTCCAAAATGAAAGAAAATGAAGGATAATGATTTTTTGTTTGTTTGTTTGGTTTATTGAGGCAGGGTTTCTCTATAGCTCTGGAGCCTGTCCTGGAACTCCTCTGTAGATAAGGCTGGCCTCAAACTCACAGATCTGCCTGCCTCTGCCTCCGAAGTGCTGGGATTAATGGTGTGAACCACCACTGCCTGGCTGGACATTAATGGTGCCTTTTTAAGACATTGTGTGGATTATGGTTCAAAGTCACATGTTTATTTTTCCATAACTCCTGCGAGCTCATGTTCCAAGGATATAGAGCTTTGGTGAGAATTCATACTCTTTGTGAGGAGTCAAAGGAAGAATAAATAATATGCAAAAATAAAGCATAACAAATTACAAGTCATAAAGAGAAGAAAACTATTTCAAGCAAAGGATTAGACTAGTTTAAGTAGGTAGTTTAGGGAGGCTGGAGTGATGGCTCAATGGTTAAGAGCACTGGCTACTCTGACTGAGGACTCAAATTTGCTGTCAGTATTAATATTAGTTGATACACAGTTGCCTGTCAAATCCAATTCCAGAAGATCCAATGCTCCCTCTGTCTTCCACAGGTCCCTGTATATTCATTGTGTTTATAAACCCTCACTTAGGCCACACACACAAATAAATTTAAAATAAAATTAAATATTATGTAGTCAAGGTGAACCAAGAAGATAACTAATTTAAGATCAAAGCAAAGTAGATAAATCAGATAAAAACTTCAGTTAAAAATTTTTGGGTCAGAGAAAGTTAAATGAATGTTAAGACTTGAGGTGAGTTTAACAACAGTATTTCCAAATACCAGAAATAAGGTCAAAGGTCAAGGTCATGCAACACTGATAATGATTCTAGATTATACAGAAGAAAGCCAAGGTCACACAAACAAGGTCAACATCATGCCTCTATCACATCTAGAACCTCAGCTTTAGAGCAACATTTTTAAACACTTGGATCTTTCATTTCCTCTTTTACAAATGTAAATGCTAATGAGTCATTATTGGAATTTCCTTCACAGTGTAGAATATGTATAAACCTCATAAGTTGCAGACAACCATTATTACCAACGAAACTGAGTCATTAGCATTGTTAGGGGTGGTCTGTCACATTTACACCTAGAAGCATGGATGCAACACAAGTCTAGCTCTCTTTGGCGTAACTGTTTGCATCTGCACTGGACTAGCATGATATTTCAGAGTTTCGACATAGGAAGAAAGGCGTCCCAAAAGTCTTTCTCAATATTTATCTAGAGCCAAAAAGTTTTGTGATGTAAAGCATAAGCATAGCAAAGTGTGATGCTGATTGGTGAAGGGCAAAAGTGATTCATAAAGTCATTTTCAGTTGTTTTGCTTTGCAGTAAGTGAGGAAATGTCAGCTGGGAATAAACTAGCACAGTTTCAGTTGCTGTGGTTCACTCATTTCTATTGGTTAGCCTGTACTTTGACATTTGATCACAAGCCACACAAACCTGGCTTAGCTTATTTCTCTATCATGAATTAGGGTCCTTTTTCTCCCTCTCTGTCTCATCACCCTCATTATTGCAGTGCTAATGACTCTATGTTCCTTGCACAGCATAATTCCTCTGCGATTACTCTCACTCTCAAACCATTTCCCAGCATTTCTCACAAGTCTCCCAGCATTTGGCTACCAACTTATATAGCAAATGAAGATATTGTATGAAAGCTAATCATGGCCCTGTTTTTAAAAAAGGCACAATTTAACATTATTACAAGAGTATAGAATGAGGAAAAAATATCAGACATGGGAGCATTGAAATTCATAATTCTTCTCATTATATTTTTAAATTATCAAATATGTAGATATGTTATTAGTCAAAGTATGCGAATGCTGACTTCTTGTTACATTCCAGCAATATGTTGGATAGATAGGTATGTAGATCCATAATACATACATAATTATATAACATGCTGATATTTACAGTGCACGCTGACTTAGAAAACTGAATTCTATTTTGTTAAGCAGGGGCAGGATTTTTAAAACATTTTTTACTGGGAAGAGGGTTGCATGCCACAGCACACATGTGGAACTCAGAGAGGACAAACTGGCAAGTGTCGCTCCTCCTCTTCCCATGTGGGCCATGGGAATTAAACTCTGGTCATGAGGCTGGGCACAGGGTTTTTACCTACTGACCCATCTTACAGGCCCCACAAATGTGATAAAGGAAACTTAAGTTGCAATTAAACATTTTAAACTTGAGATTATTGTTTGTTGAAGAAAGAACTGGTTTTGCTTTAGGATGATCAAAAGATCTTTTTTAATTATTACTTTGTTTAAAATAGCGAAAAAAAGAGAAAGAAGATGCAAGCTATTCTTCAGTGCAGTTCCATTCCCTTGCAGATAATGTGATCACAGGGTGTGGTGTGACACAGAACAGAGGGCAGCATGCAGTGAGTCAAGCATGGGATGGAAAGAATCTTCTGAGAGCACCTAACAGATCCAACAAAAAGCTAGAAGTGGCTTCCACGCCAAACTGCTCCAAACCCAGGGTTTGTCTGGCAGCAATTTGCTTTCTCATATGCTGGAGATTCTAACGCTAAGATGGTTGGGTCAGCCAGTTTGATGCTTTCCTGAAGTTTCTGTCCATGGAGTAAAGATGGCCATCTGTATCTGTAAGTGTACATCCTCACAACTCTTTCCTCTGTACCCATGTACACCACCTCAGGTATCTTGATATGCACACATTTCTTCCAAGTAGACGGAGCCCAGTCAGATTGCCTAGACTCTCACTAATGGCCTCATTTGAAGTTAATTACCACCTTAAGGGCCCCATCTGCCAACACAGTCACATGTTGAGATGTGGGGTGAAGAACACATTTGACTTCAGGCCATAACACCGGCTGTCTCTATAGACAGGCCTTCTCCTTCTTTTTGTGTCAGAGGTGATCAGATCGCCAAGGTCGGCAAAACAAGAAAAATAAGCAGAACTAGAACATAACCCCAGAGTGCCCATTGTTTATTTATAATGGGAACCAGTAACTCAGTGAGCCTTTCCTATTATAGGAAACAGCCATGAGTCCCAGCTGCATAGGACACTGAAGGGTCTCTGATTACCTCCCGAGATCAGAGATACACTGAATAAATGTTGGTCAGCTTACCTTTTATTAATATTTTCCTTTTGCATGTCTTAATATTTATAAGAACTTACAAGTATTATGATATTTTATTGACCTAAACTTTGCCAAAGTGTCCTGAAGGCTGATTTTACACCTTCTCAAGATAATTGATTTGGCTATATTTTTGATAACGACAACAAATAAGATCTTCAGGAATATTAAAACTACTTGGTTGGAGTTCTACAATTTTGATTCTTCATACATAGAAATGGAGTGACTTCCGTTAATGAATTTTTACTTAAAATAACCGTATCAAGAAATGCATCACTTTTTCAGGCTGTTGATGTACCATACTCGACCTATAAAGAAACCAAGTACTAAAGTGCTTTGTAGTAGTAGGGCTGGGGCTAACTGTTTCCCCGTGGCTTCTGCTTTTTGGGTAATTATTGGAACCCACTGTTTGCTAAAGTATTTATTTATTTAATGAAATGGTATTTAAATGGCATCTCAACTAATTCACAGCTTGAATTAATTAGATAACTTATTTTCGAACCTATTAACATATTTCTTTTTTAAACAAATATTTTTTTTATTTTATTGTTTTAAAAAAGAAAGCAGACTAT
>CAWTZC010000082.1:0-11472 GCA_963919715.1 Microtus obscurus
TGCTTAAATTTATAGCCTCTCTTCCAATGTGCTCCACAAGTTAGGGCTTTGACTTCATCCTCCAATGATTGATGTTTTAGTGTAGAAGTGTTACTAGGGAGGGACATAAGCTTAGCAGCAAAGTCACTTCTGCTTTACCTGTTCCTCTGTCCTACCATGTACAGTAGCTTCTCAAGTGCTTTCGTCCAAACAAGATTAAATTTGTTTGTAGATTTTTATGTTAAGATACTTCTATTTATTTGGGGCAGCACAGAATGCATATGGAGGTGAGAGGACAAATTGAGCAGAGTCAGTTCTCTCCTTCCACCATGTGGGTTCAATTTGAATTGTCAGACTCGGCAGCATTCTCCTTTATTTGCAGAACCAATTTGCCAGCCCAACTCACTGTATTTTAAAAATAAACTTAATATTTTGGATATGTATAATACTGAGTTTTTATGGAACTGTTATAATGATTCATATTCTTCCTTCTGGAACCTTGCAAAGCAGGCAAGACAGTAGCCAACATACAGAAAGGATTCTGAATGGAGCCCAAGTATTCCCAATACTGGAGGAACTGAGTAAGTATACAATCTTCTATTCCTTAGCCCAGTCCTGGCTTAATGAGCTCATAACTACCAAGGTAAGCACATTCTTGGCTTTATTCTGAACTATATTAAAAAAAGCTCAAACCTTTTAATTTCTGAGGTTATTATGCGTTTTTCCATAATAATCTTTTGGGTCATGATCCTTTTAAGTAATCCTAACACAGTAAACAAGACCGATGTATTTATTCCTATCTGGACAAACAAAAACAACTTGTGCAAAGGTCTAGAGGAATGCAACAACTGGTGTCCACAAAAGGAAGGCACAGTTATACTGATCATGCCACTTCATCCTTTTTTCATCTGTGTCTCTGAAATATACTTAGAGAAATAAAGCAAATCAAGAAAAAGAGGCATCGAATTTTTTCCACATTTCAATACAGAAGATTTTGCTATGGCTAGACTAAGGTCTTTCATATAGAACTGGGAGATGTTTGAAGATGAGTTAGAGACTGCAAGAATAAAAAATCAAACACTATGTGATTGAGCTTCAATTACAAAAGCAAACTGAGAGCGGTTGGGCACCATCTGAGCATGGCGCGATGGATCAGACTTTTGTTTCTGACCTCTAATACTTCAGGGTTTCATCAACATGCTGCGCCCTCACTATTCTAACTGTGTGAGCCCAGGGTTGCCACAGAGTCTTTCCTTCACACGTTCAGTCTCGAACTTCCTCAATTTCATCTACAATAAACAGCTCACGTGCCATCATGCTAAACTCTATTCAGAAGACATTTGTGAACGGGTGTGTGTTAGACTACTTCAGCTGTTTCCCATTAGCCATGGGAAAAGCTTATTCATATTTTCAGTGTTAGAAAGTCTGAATGGCTGCATTATTTTACCTCCATGTCTCAACATTTACAGAACAGTTTAGAATTTTTGCTAATTTACCTTAAATGTTTATGGAATGCATATGTTATTCTTTATATAATGAGTTTAACCCCATATAAATCCACAGTTCTCCAAATAGCAGGAAAAATATGCCTTTCGAATTTCAATTACTCCAATAGAAAAAATTAAAGTTAAGCAATTTTAGTTCTATTACCCTGTACCAATCCTGATTTGTCTCACATGGGTCCAAAATGGTATGTATTAATAATTGATTTGTATCCGTGTGATGCAGTATATGTATCTCGATTACCTATATTGCCATTATATTTGCCTCCTGTTTGTATACTTGCACTGTTCTATTTTGATTTGTTCTATTTATTTATTTTAGAAGCCTATTTATTTTAAATGAGATAGAGAAAAAAGGGTGAGTATTTGAGTGAGTAGGGAGATGTGGAAGATCTGGGAGAAGTAAGGATGAAGAAAACCATAATTAGAATATATTTGTATTTTAAAAATCATTTTCAATTACAAAAAAAGAAAATTGGGTTCTCATTTTTAAAATATAAATATTGATTTTTGTCCTGATATCAAAAGACTGTATAATAAAATATCCAAATGATTACACATGAATATCTAGTTTTTCAGGTAAAGAAATATATGTATAAATATAGAGTTATTTTTTAAACTGGCTTCTAAAATCTGTCTTTCAAGGTGCAGCTAAAAATCACCCAGTTATTATCCCTTTTTCTCTGTTCTTAAATTTTAAGTGCATTTTAAAATGATTTCTAATTGCTTATATACAACCGTAAAACAAAAATTAAAAACAATTGCCACTGAGTTAAACATTCACCTTAGGACCTTCTCAGTCATTCATTTAACTTCTCTTTTCCTTGAAAAGCTCAGGCTCTGAGCTTTTATCCAAGGAATTCAGCAGTGACTGGAGGAAGCTAAAGTGCTATATGATGATCTACATGTATCTCTAAGCCAGATGGAGGCTTTGTGCAAGCAGGAAGAAAAGGAGGAGATGAAAGATGCAAGGCATTAGGAAGGGTACCTACCTGAGCTTGCCTTCTATTGGCCATGGTGACAACCATTTGCAGAATCTGCAAATTATAAAATTTTAGCTCATTTTGATGATCACACAGAAATGAATAAAAGGAGATAACGTCTAGGAAGCTACCTCACAGTCTCCCACAGTAGTTCAGAGGTGGGATTGTGTCTTAGATAAGTTGCAGAAGTGGAGGAGGTACCATGACTTATGTGAAAAATGGGTCACCCATATTTAAGGTAAAATGAGCCTGTATTCACACTTGATGAGTTATGAAGTTTTCAGGAAAGTCAGCTTCTCTTAAATGTTGAATGTCGGGGAGGTCCTATATCTAAATAAATCTACCCAAATAAAAGGGTTTTAAAACTATGGTAGTTCTGGGGCAAGGATCAAGAGGGGAGTCTTAGAAAGGTTTTGGACTTACCAGCTCAGGAACTTGAGTACGAAATAACCTGATGTAGAGTCTCCTGTATGTGTTGTGATTACCATTAGTGAATAAAGAAACTGCCTTGGTCTATTCATAGGGCAGAACTTAGATAGACTGGGAGGACTAGAATGAATGCTGGGAAAAAGATACGCAGGATGGGAGAAGTCATGGAGCCACCACTGGAGACAGAGTGTTGAAACTTTGCTGGTAGGCCACTGACCTTGGGGTGGAGGCACAGATTAATGGAGATGGGTTAAATCAAGCTGTAAGGGTTAGCCAATAAGAAGCTAGGTCTAATGGGGCCAAATAGTGTTTTAATCAATAGGTTTCTTTGTGGTTATTTGGGGACTAAGCAGACAAGAAAGTAACAGAGTTGCCCCTTGCAAAATAACCATGCACACTTTTTTATTCATCAATAATATGCTGCCATCAAAGATAAATCTTACCAAATAGGATTCACAACAAAACCTGTAAAACTACTTCCACATGTTGGAAGGAACAGGTACCACTTAAAACAGACAGGTGATTGCCAATTTAGAACAGGAGTGGACAGATGGTCCCTGTGGGTCTTTGGTGGCTAATATTTATTATCCACCTACAGGATCTAAACCCACTCAGTACAGAGTCTCTGTACTTACCTAAGAGGAATTACCTTTATGTCATTGAGGTTGGATATCCACCCTAAAAATAGGTAGGTACATTATTTCCTGGGTTTAGGTCCTGTAGCACATAAAAAGGAAATAGTTAGTTGAGAACAAACATTAATTACTCCTGCTTCCTTGACTGTGGATGAAATATGACCATCTTAGCTCATCACAATGGGATTTCCCTGTCACTTTGTGAGTCGCACAATCCTCATTATTTGACTTATATAGTGGCTTTGTCAGGGTATTTTTTATTCAAAGCAGTGGAGAAAACAACCAAGACAGAAGACTGATGTCAAGAAGCAGGGCTACAATTGTGTTGGAGCTGAGAATGTGGTTCTCAGGACTTTTGCTGGTTTATGAGAGGATTGTGGAAGAGGGATTAGTTAAAGATTCCTCGCTGTGATAAAATACCATGTCTAAAAGCAAGTTGGGGAGAAAAGAATTTATTTGGCTAACATTTCCATGTAACTATTCTGCATTGAAGGAAATCGGGACAGGAACTCAAACAGGGCAGGGACATGGAGCCACATACTGATGCTTAGAGGCCAGCAAATTTTGCCAGAGGCTGCTAGTTCATGTCCCAGCTGCCCTGACTCGAAATAATCACACAGAAACTATGTTAATTGCCAGTACTGTTTGGC
Source organism: Microtus obscurus (assembly GCA_963919715.1). Taxonomy (NCBI): domain Eukaryota; kingdom Metazoa; phylum Chordata; class Mammalia; order Rodentia; family Cricetidae; genus Microtus; species Microtus obscurus. The sequence continues at coordinate 4,179 of CAWTZC010000082.1, forward strand.
CAACAGAACGCGTGTTTCTGGCTAACAACTTATATCTTAAATTAACCCATTTTTATTAATCTGTGAACTGCCACATGGCTGTGGCTTTTTAACAAGGTTCCTGTGTGTCTGTTTCCTGTGAGCAGCTACATGACATGGCTTTCTCTGATTCTGCCTACTCTCTCTCTACATCTCTGTTTGGATTTCCCACCTGGCTTTACTCTGCTAAGCCATTGGCCAAAAGCAGCTTTACTCATTTAACAACAAAAAGTAATACATAGACTAGAAGGACTTCCCATCAACAATAAGGACAAGCTTATTGGCTTGTGTCTCTTGACTTGCTGAGAATCCTTTCTTATAGAACACAGAAACACCAACTTGGGGGTAACCCTACCTAAAATGTGGGCCCAACCACATCAACACATTAAGAAAATAATCTACAAAACTTGCTTTCATAGCCAAAGTCTTATAGATTAGTATTTTCTCAGTTGAAAGTTCCCTCACTCTTAGTTGACTCTGGCTTGTGCCAAGCTGATATTAAAACTAGCTGAGCACAAAGAGTATTTGATCTGTGGACTATAAAACGTGCATACTGTAAGTCAAGCTTAGGGACCATTCTAAGGGGAGTTAAAGGTCAAAAGCAGATAGAAAAGGTGAAGTGTGTAGGCCACTTAGCAGGAAACAGGGATTGAAAGGAATCACAGCCTAGAACACACTAAGACCAAATTTCTCTGCACAAATGAGATTTATTTTCCCCACACAAAGGACAAGGAATAAGATATAAAGACAGGAAACAGAGGGACAGGGGAGATGAGAAAAAAGAGCAGGAGATTGGGGAAGGAATATACACCCATGAGAGCAAAGTCTGCCTCTGGATAGAGAGAAGACTATAAACATAGGAGAATGGCAGTTTTATAAAGAAAAAAAAAAAAACACGTTAGAATGAGTTGGGTAATTTTAATTGGGCATGTTAATTCAGAGTAGCCAAAAGGGGGGTTTTGATTGCTAGCCTCCTTTGATAGCTGGACCTTGGTGGACAGCCTTAAAAGGAAGAAGTGGCCAAATAAGGACTAGACATTGTTGGACTGGCTTTAGGAATGTAAACCAATGGTTTAACAAGGTAGAGGAATAAATTTAAGGAAGGGTTTATGTGGTTCTTTTTGTTTTGATTTCTGCTTCCTTATTATGTCCCAGATTTTCAGATACTTTGGAAAGCAGTAGGGGAAAAGATCAGGTTCTCAGTGAATCAAAAAATAGCCCTCATTGTGGATTTTCAACAGAGGGGGTATTTTTCCCCAGTTTGTAAGAAAAAAGCAGTGTTGACTTTAAAAAGACAAAATGCTGAGTGTGTTGTCAAAGGGCAAATTGATGTGATTGTTGGGTCTCAGGCAGTCCATTATCCAGAAATGAGCTCAACCTGGACTATAGGAGGATTTCTGGCAGTTAAATAAAAGCTAACATTTCTCAGGGATTTCAGTTCCCATCGCCAAAAGAAGTCATTTCTCTCACCTCTGGCAGAATGAACATGGTACTCTATGGTGTCCTATCAATCTATCAAAGCCCACACTGGGGTCTCTAGGGTCCCTCCATCATAAGTCTTCTGTTACACATTTCAAATTCCATAGTAGCATCCTATGCTTCCTTCCTCGTGCTAGTTCTTCTGATCCATGTAATTCATCCACCTCAGACTCTCTCTTGTTTCCCACTCTTGCTATCACTCCTCTCTTTCTCTTTTTATCTATCTCAAATTCTCTCTTCTCTGTCTCTTGCTATCTCACTATCTCAACTATTTTCTCCTGCTCTCCTACTTCCCCTAGCTCTAAGCCATGTCTAGTCTGCTCTCTTTCTCTGTAGTTCCTGGTCTTCTCAATATGCCTCTGGATATTTTTTTTTTTTCTCTCCCTTATTCATAATAAAAACTTTTCCTCAACCTTAACCTTTTACATGGAACAGTGATGTTGGCAGCCTCTTTTCTTGCTCTTTCACATGCAGTGATATGTACTGTGAGAGTGGGGAAAACATTATTTAAATCATAAACCACTTGGGATAAAAGAATTGCACAAAACCAGATTGAAGCATAAACTATATAAGCTGAGTTTTTTAGTAAGTTCGTGTTTATCTGTCATCAAAAAAATCCACAAATTTTCCAGAAGAGTTTTTTGTTGTTGTTGTTAAATGCATTTTGAAAGCATTACTCTAAGTCTTTTATGGATCCTGACAGTATTTATTTCACAAGACTATGTGTTTGTGTAATACTAGCCAGCAAGCATCAGGAGTCTTAATAACCATTGCAGAGGTCCCTTATTTTACTTCCAACTTCCAAGTGTGCCCTTCTAAGAAATTAGAAGAACGGCTCAATGGCTTTTTATCCACCAATGACTTTCTCAAAATGAATATCTTTCCATGTGGGTGCCACTTAAATGTATCTCATCATCAAATTGCTTTTAAACAATTGGCCAAATTTAAAGTGGGCATCTTTTTATGAAATATTCTCATTTATCTTGTTAAGTTAACATATATAAGGCTATAGAGAAGAGAGGAGTTGCATACTGATGGTATAAGCAAGAAAAAGAGTGGAAAAGTCCAGCTCAGCACAGGCACTCTTCTTTCTCTGATTCCTGGCCCTGATAACATGAATTGCTTTACACCACACCTTCCTTGCTCCTAAAGGGCTGAACTCCTGTGAGCCAGCATAAAATCTTTGTTCCGTGGAATCATTCAGGGATTTAATGGAGTGGAACTTGTAAGAACCCAATACAATGGTCTCTAGATGAATATATTTTAAATATCTTTTTGAATTTGAGTATCTCCCCTAGGAAAATGAAATGAATATGGACCTTTAACAGAATTTTTTATTTATCATGTAACTCCAACTGGACACATGTACAAACTTGTCAAATTTGAGCTGACCTAAATACATTAGTGAAATAATCCTCTTGTGCCTAAGAAGAAACAAATGGAAATCATAGAAACTGTGGGGAGGTGGTAAATGGCCACAGCCCCACTTTTGAGCAGGAAAACAAGAGTTCAGGAAAGTGAACACAGCCGGAACCTCCTGAAACTATTCCTCCCAGAAGAAATGCCGCCACCTGCAATTCATACTGTATTTTTTTTCTTTTCAAAAATTTGGATACCATTACGTTTTTTACTGGACAAAGATCAACACTCTTTGTTCTGGTATGGAAGCTGGTGATTGGAGTTTTTACCCCCTACCCATGAATCCTCTTAGAAGATATACAGAAATTTTATGCATAGCAAAAGGATAAGAAGTTGTTGACTAGAATTATTTGGAGCTTTTAAGCGAGCATTACCTTTCATGACATTCCAGTTTTAATAAAGCTTTTGAAATACTCCCATCATTGCAGAATGGAAGGTACACTGTAGTGATCGAGGAAAGTCCAAAGCATGGTTTCAAGTTAAACAATGACTTCACCAAATGCAGTGTCTTTGAACTTCCTTAAAACTGAAGAACAGTAGTTTTATTCTTTTTGGAATTTTGCCTTCATTCATCTAAAACAAAGCCAAAGGTGATGGTGGTTTTCTTCTTCCCCTCATGTCCTTGTTCAAGTGCACCCTGTGACTTTACTTCAAGGTCATTTTTAATAAACTAAAGATAATCCTGAAGCAGACACTATAGCTGCACAGGCTACTGACTTCTGGGACAATACTTCCCTGGGGGAGCAAATGTCTCTGGTTAAAGCATGGTTTTCCAGGAAGATATATTGTGTTCTACATTCAATCAGTGTCTTTTATTAACTCAATAGTCAGTAGAAAGATATTTTGCCTTTAAAAATTTTATCATAGTCCAAAATGAAAAGGAAATGAAGGATAATGATTCTTTTGTTTGTTTGTTTGGTTTATTGAGGCAGGGTTTCTCTATAGCTCTGGAGCCTGTCCTGGAACTCCTCTGTAGATAAGGCTGGCCTCAAACTCACAGAGATCTGCCTGCCTCTGCCTCCCAAGTGCTGGGATTAATGGTGTGAACCACCACTGCCTGGCTGGATAATGGTGCCTTTTTAAGACATTGTGTGGATTATGTACAAGTCACATGTTTATTTTTCCATAACTCCCGAGCTCATGTTTCAAGGATATAGAGCTTTGGGTGAGAATTCATACTCTTTGTGAGGAGTCAAAGGAAGAATAATAATATGCAAAAATAAAGCTTATAACAAATTTACAAGTCATAAAGAGAAGAAAACCTTTCATGCAAAGGATTAGACTAGTTTAAGTAGGTAGTTTAGGAGGCTGGAGTGATGGCTCAATGGTTTAGAGCACTTTTTGGCTACTCTGACTGAGGACTCAAATTTCGTTACCAGTATTAATATTAGTTGATACACAGTTGCCTGTAAATCCAATTCCAGAAGATCCAATGATCCTCTGTCTTCCACAGGTCCCTGTATATTCAGCTTTGTGTTTATAAACCCTCATAGGCACACACACACAAATAAATTTCAAGCATTAAAATTAAATATTTGTAGTCAAGGTGTGAACCAAGAAGATAACTAATTTAAGATCAAAGCAAAGTAGATAAATCCTAGATAAAAACTTCAGTTAAATACATTCTGGGTCAGAGAAAGCAATGAATGTTAAGACTTGAGGTGAGTTTAACAACGGTATTTCCAAATACCAGAAATAAGGTCAAGGTCACAGTCATGCAATGACCATGAGAATAATGATTCTAGATTATACAGAAGAAAGCTACAAGTCACACAAACAAGGTCACATCATGCCTCTATCACATCTAGACCTCCAGCTTTGAGAGCAAAGGCATTTTTAAACACTTGGATCTTTTCGTTTCCTCTTTTACAAATGTAAATGCTAATGAGTCATTATTGGAATTTCCTTCACAGTGTAGAGAATATGTATAAACCTCATAAGCCATAGCAAACCATTATTACCAACAAAACTGAGTCATTAGCATTTGTTAGGGTGGTCTGTCACATTTACACCTAGAAGCATGGATAGGCAATACAAGTCTAGCTCTCTTTGGCGAACTGTTTGCATCTGCACTGATAGCATGATATTTCAAGTTTTCCACATAGGAAGAAAAGGCTGTCTTTGCAAGTTTTCTCAATATTTATCTAGAGCCAAAAAGTTTTTAGTTGTAAAGTGTAAGCATAAAGCAAAGTGTGATGCTGATTGGTGAAGGGCAAAGTGATTAAAGTATTTTAGTTGTTTTGCTTTGCAGTATGAGGAAATGTAAATGGGAATAAACTAGCACAGTTTAGTTGCTGTGGTTACTCATTTACTGTTGGCCTCGTGTATTTTGACATTTGATCGCTGGGCCACACAAACCTGGCTGGGTATTTCTTCTCTATCATGAATTGGGTCCTTTTCTCCTCTCTGTCTCACTATCCCTCATTATTTGCAGAAAAGCAGATAGCTTCACAGCATGACTTCATAAATCACAAACCATTTCTCAGCATTTCTACAAGTCTCCCAGCATTTGGCTACCAATCCATATAGCAATGAAGATATTGTATTGGGGTGCCAATCACAGCTCCTGTTTTTAAAAGGCACAACTGAAATATTGCCAAATATATGGGAATGAGGAAAAACATTGTAGACATGGGAGTACTGAAATTAACAATTCTTCTCGGCTTATATTTTTAAAACTATCAAATATGTAGAGGTATGTTATTAGTCAAAGCACAAGTATGCGATCTTGTTATATTCAGCATATATGTTGATAGATAGTATGTAGATCATAATACATATGAAGTAATTATATAACATGCTGATATTTATATGATGCTGACTTAGAAAACTGTATTCAATTTTGTTAAGCAGGGGCAGTGGATTTTAAAAACAATTTTTACTGTGAGGGCTGTATGCCACAGCACAGAAGGTGGGGAACTCAGAGGACAACTAAAAGTTATTAGTCCAAACATGGGGAATTTAAACTAGGAGGTCAAGGCAAAGCAGGGTTTTTACATGACCATCTAAGGCCCCACAAATGGGATATAAGAAACTTAAGTTGCAATTAAACATTTTAAACTTGAGATTATTGTTTGTTGGAAATAATCTGGGTGTTTAGGGATATTTAAAAGATTTTTTAATAATATTGTTTAAAATAGAATAAAAAGAGAAAGAAGATTTCTTCAGTGCAGTTCTACTCCCCTGTAGATAATGTGATCAAGCAGGGGTGGTGTGGCACAGAACAGAGGGCAGCATGCAGTGAGTCAAGTATGGGGATGGAAAGAATCTTCTGAGAGCAACTAACAGATTCTAAATAAAAAAGCTAGCTCCACAAAGTTAAACTGCTCCAAACCCATGTTCACAGCAATTTGCTTTCAGAGACTTTACAAGACAATAAGTAGCCAGTGGATGCTTTCATTTGTCGTTGAGTAAAGATGGCTATCTGTGGTTGTAAGTGTATATCCTCAATAACTTCTTTCCTCTGTACCTTATGTACACCACCCTTTTGTATCTTGATATGCACACATTTCTTCATAGATTTAGCCCAGTCAGATTGCCTAGACTCTCACTACTTTGGCCTATTTGAAGTTAACCATTTTATGGGCCCATATTCAACACAGAACATAATGTTGAGAGATGTGGTACACTTCAATTTAGTTGATTGCCTCGGCTGTCTCTTATAGATGGTATGCCTTCTCCTTTCTTTTTGTGCTTCGAGGTGATAGATCCCTTAAGTGGTTTGGCAAAACAAGAAAAATAAGCAGAACTAGAACAGAATCCCAGAGTGCCTACTGAAGTCAGAGTTTGGTAATAAATCTGGTGTAACTCAGTGAGCCTTTCCTCATTATAGGAAACAGCTGTGCACAGTCCCAGCTGCAACACTGGGGTGTGATTACCTCCTCGAGATCAGAGATACAATTTCAATAAATGTTAGTTTAGCTGACTTTTGGTTAATATTTTTTCTTTGCATGTCTTAATATTTATAAGAACTTATGTGTTATTAAGGATATTTTTATTTGACCTGAACTGGGGTCAGAATCCTGAAGGGCTGATTTTACACCTTCTCAAGATAATTGATTTGGCCATATTTTTGATAAAATTCAGAAACCAAAAGAAGACTTTCAGAAGCATGAAACCACTTGTGAGCTCTACACAAATTTTGTTCTTCAAATATAAATGGGATGACTGTTAATCTAAAATTTTACTGAAAATAACAGATCAAGAAATGCATCACTTTTTTCAGGTCATGATGCTACACACTAAAACTATAAAGAATGACACCAAAGTTATAGAGGGCTGGAAAGCATTTCTGCTTCCTGTGGTTGCCAGAACTGGTTGGAACCCCACTGTTTCACAAAGAATTTTCATTTCAATACACAAATAAATCACATCTCAT
>CAWTZC010000083.1:0-10678 GCA_963919715.1 Microtus obscurus
AGAACCAAACCATAAAGACCTCTGTACTTGTAACAAAATACCTCTGAACTCACCTGGCCACTTAAGCCTCTTACTCACCTATCTACACAGTAGTAACTACCTACCATTGACATGAGAGAACAAGTGAACAGATGCAACTCTAACCCATGTGTGAACACACTGCTATGGCCAGGAAGAGCCAAGGTATGAGGTCAGGCATACACACACACACACCAAGACAAACAAACAGCTGTAAGCTCCACTTCACATCAGGGCAGAAGTCAGTAAACAGTGTAGAAATTAAATGCTAGCTTCTGAATAGAAACAATGTTTGCGTAGAAGCAGACGTGGGGAGGAAACGGCAAGGACACATCTGTATACCTTGTCTCAATAAATCTTCAATAAAATAGCTTTTATAAAGCCCCAAATGAAGCTTAAAAATTTACTTAGCCCAGTCCTCCCTTCAGCTGCAACAGGGAACTTGAGATCTGCCAATCAGACACACCCACGTGAGACTGGAGTCACAAGAAAGAAAATAGACGCGCAAAGTTAAAGGTCACCCTTTGGTAAGCAAAGGGACAGACCTGGAAACAGCCATGGAGCACAGTGCAGAGGTGCTAGGCTGGTGCCAGGCATGAGCAGTTGAACATTTTTAAGAGCCCATGATGTAAAGCTTTCTAGAAACTGTCAGCCATCAAACATCCTTTAACAAATTCCTTTTCTTCTGCCTAAACTGAATTTGTTACTTATAACAAAGAATTCCAGCATATGTTCTTCTAAAAAGTGACCTGAAAATCAGCAAACGATTCTCTGAAACCACTATGCTCAAGTCACCTTAATATGTATATATTCTACCACCCAAGGCAAAGCAAGATGAATGAACTGGGACTTCAAAATTTAAACAGGCAAATAGGTGAATGTAACAATCTTTATCAATAGCTTAAACATCTTGAATGCACATAACTAAGTCTGTGCTGTGTTTGGGAAAGGGGAAGGGGTATCACTGAACCCTGTTTACTCCACAGAGAAGCTTTCATCAAAGTTGAGGGAACTGAATATTGGGCAAAGTGCTTGTACATGCAAGAAGTCTGAGTTTTGTTTGTTTTCTTTTTTTTTTGTTTGTTTGTTTGGTTTTTTTTTTTTTTATTTTTCGAGACAGGGTTTCGGGTTGGAGCTGTTGATCTCAGTCTCTGTGGACCAGGCTGGTCTCAAACTTCCACAAGAGATCCGCCTGCCTCTGCCTCCCAAGTGCTGGGATTAATTAAAGGCATGCGCCACCATCGCCTGGCCTGAGAAGTCTGAGTTTTTGGATGCTTGGCACCCATGTTAAATGTGGAGCACAGCAGATAATCTGCAACCCTTCTTATACCTAGAACCAGTTTCCACACCAAGCTTCAAAGGCTGAGATTAGAGACCCGCCTCACAAGAAGGGGAAGCGCTCTCAAGGAACAGAGGTGAAGACATGCTAGAAAAGCAGCTAGAAGCTATTGACTAGAGGAAATGCCTCTGGACCAAATGATTCCCTGTTGTGATTCAGAATGTCTAAGAAATCTTCTTGGGTTATTAATTTAGGTCTCCAAATACCCAGCTGACAGAAAGGACACCCTACACTGAGACTTGTACTCACTTGAAAACATAGCCTGGCTGCGAATGCAAAATCACCCTTTCTCCTTAATCCCAGCACTCTGGAGGCAGAGGCAGGTGGATTATTAAGGCCAGACAAGAAATCTGGTCTTGAAAAACAAAACAACAACAACAACAAAAAATCGTCCTTAAATCTCAGCCTCCTATGGGGCTAACTAGAAGGCCTCATCAACTGTGAACAAATATAAAACCAAGTATATAAAGATGAAGAGTGAGCCCAGAAGAGTGCAAATACCTGGCAGCTCCCAGCTTAAGGCCGACCGAGCTTCTCTGGAGCTGCAAGAAATTACAAGAGAAGCCGTGGGGCTCCTGGGTCTACAATGAACTCTCATACTTAAAGAAAGTCTGAATTTTAAAGGGTGGGAGACTGTGTGTGTATGTGCGTGCGTGTGCACGTGCGTGCGTGCAGGCACTATTTGCCAAGAAAATTACTGGTTCTATCTAGGCTTAACTGTATTTCATTGCCTGCCAAGTTCTTTATTAGTTGACCAGAGACTTCAACTTCAGTATAAGAAAAATCAGTGTAGGGGCTGGAGAGATGGCTCAATGGTTAAGAGCACTGCCCATTCTTCCAAAGGTCCTGAGTTAGTTCCAGCAACTACAGGTTATCTGTAAGTGAGGATCTGGTGCCCTCTTTCGGCCTGCAGGCATACACGCAAACAGAATACAGTATAATAAATAAATAAATCTTTAAAAAAAAAGAAAAGAAAGGTAGGGAAGTGGTGGTGGCACTCATGCGCAGGGTGGGGGAGTAAGAGGTGGGTGTACTCTGTGAGTTACAAGGGACTTGGTCAACAACAAAGTGAGTTCCAGGACAGTCAGGGCTATTATACAGCCTGGTTGGAAAAACAAAAACAAAAAAAAGTGTGGTGGGTCCCGGGAGTGATCCTTTGGCCTGTGAATGACATTCACTCTCACAACTGTTACCATAGATAGAAGGGGGATGCTGAAAGTATGATTTTAGTTGAAAATGTGTTTACTCAAATTTAAATAAATAAATAAAATAAAAAACAAAAAACAACTACCCAGATAAGTTTAAGCTAGTTACACAAGTTTAAATCAGGGGTAGAGGACAGAGATTGTGTACTCCTGCTACACTGAATGAAAGCAGAGGGCAGAGGGACATATGACAAGTGCTGGCATCTCCGGGAAAGAGGTTTTTCAACAGCCCCGCCAAGAGACCAAGACCTCAAGCACTCTCTGAACTCCACCATAATCCACATGGACATGGCAGGAAGGTATCCCTGGATGACATCTTGACAGCCATAAAACAGAGACCAGTTTGGCCATCCCTGGCTGCTCACCACAGAACTGTGCAGTCTCCAGGCTATGAAGCACTAATGCTGTATATTTTTGGCAATGACCAGCTTTAGCCGTCCCCACCACCACGAGAAGCCCCTCGTGCTGCCCCACTCCTTACAAAACTGCTCTACACGCACACACTTTTTGTGCACGCCATCACAATAGCCACGTCTCTTCAGCCCCGCAGGGCTCAACACCACACCTTGCAGGCACTGTTCAATAAAAACATCCTTGAGGGGGCTGGAGAGATGGGCTCAGGAGGTTAAGAGCATTAAGCCTGCTCTTCCAAAGGTCCTGAGTTCAATTCCCAGCAACCACATGGTGGTTCACAAACCATCTGTAATGAGGTCTGGTGATTTTTCTCTTCTGCTGGGAGAGTCTGGATTTGTTTAGGTCTTTCAATGCTGTGTGTGATCCAGGGGTGGCTGTGCCAGTATGCACTCCCCAACATCAGTTTACACTTCCAGCAATAAAGTTTTTAAAAAAAAAAAAAAAAAAAAAAAAAACATCCTTGACAACTACAAATGTCTTCTTGTTTGCATGTAGGAGTCTCACAATCAATCTGAAGGCACACAAAGGAACGTGATACTGTACCCAGTCCTGATAAGATTAGATTCTCAGAAAAGCTTAGGCTTGCTGGTCAGAACTAGGTTAGCACATAGGCTCTAACCCTCTTTCTCCCCTCACCAGTTTTTCTCTAGATGACCAGTTTTGAATTTCTCTCTGGGACTCACAGTAAAAATAATAATAATGCAACCATACTTCAGCCCAATTCATGGAGACACTCCCCTAAAACAAAAGTTTCACAGAACTTTTAATTAGCTATAGGGTGGAACAGTAGGCTCAAACCACGTCACCATCTAGTTAACCATCCCCTGCCGAAATGCACATCCTGTCTGTGCAGCATGTACAATTTACATTATAGATAGATTTTGAGTAATACATACACAATGAAACATGATTCCATCCACCATCCTTTTTCCTCTTCTACTCCCACGTCACCTCCAAGCTCACTCATGCTGCTCACACGGGATGGAGGGGTGAGGCACCGCCGGAGGATGGGACGACCTGAGTAAGAGCCACTGATACCCCTCCCTAGCAGCGTAGGCTACGATAGCTGCTCGACGAAGGAGCAGGTCTAGGAGAGAACCTCCACAAAGAGCCCTGTCTTCTAAATGATATGTCGCTAAACAAAGATTCAGGTAACAGCTTACTTTAATAGCACCATGTATCTTTGTAAGTACAAAGTGGTACTGGTCACCCACCCTCCAATCTATACACTTGAATGTATTTCATGTTTTTAACTATGATTTTTTTTAAAAAAAAAGAATTAACATCAATCCCAGGTTGAACAACATGATTTAAAGAAAGCAAAACCAAACATTCTGTATATTCCTATTAGTAGGATGGCTCTAATTTAAACTCATTCTACTAGAGGCTGCATTACCCAGGCGTTTTCACAGACACGCGAGAGAGTAGAACTGTTAGAAACACAAGTCAACTCTGTACATACAAACCACTTTTAGATTGGTGAGGTTTAATTATCATGAATTTTTTTTTTTTTTTTTTAATTTTCAAGACAGTTTTTGTAGTTTTGGGGACTGTCTGGAACTAGCTTTGTGAGACCAGGCTGGCCTCGAACTCACAGAGATCCACCTGTCTCGTTGAGTGAGGGATTAGAGGCACACCACCACTGCCGGTATAAATATGAATCTTTAACTTTCTCTGAAATAATTAATCACAGCTTCAAAAAAAGGGAAGCAACATTTTTTTTTTTTGAGGGGGATCAGTTAGTCACCTACAGCAAGTTCTCTAAATTCCTCAGCCCTTCCAGTCTGGAAGGAACTGAACTGCTCCAGTGATTGGTGCTGGAAGACAAAACAAGTATGGGGATTAACTCCTCCACACACCGAGGGTGGGGACAGGGCCACTGGACCTTCAGCATACAACATTGCTCAGTAACTGCCAATCAACTTGACAAGCCAGTTAAGTAGGGATTAATGGCTTAGTTTCCACATAACACCATACTTCAGTCACTAGTGGATTCTCACATGCCCTCAACCAAGCACCTTTGTAGTCTGCAATCTAAAGTGAGTTTAGAAATGAGCCATAGTCCAAGCTATAAATGCTTAATCTCAAACACAATATTTTAATATGTGAAATTCACTCATCAAAATGATTTAAGGCAACCTCAGTTAAAAATGGCATCTGAGTACATACACTGCCACTACAGAGAGTTCTGAAATCCCAAGCAATTTTCAGAGCCTGGAGGTAAATAAGAAACAGCGTGGAGACCTAGCACAGGCCGAGGTGCTGATAACTCCAGGACCCAAAGAAGGGAACACTGACACGAAAAAGTAAGGAGTGTTATCCTCTCAGCATCTTGAAGCGAGCTTTGGGACTGAAAGGAAAAGCTTATAGTGCAAGCTATAGAAATAAAGAGGCGGATAAAAAGCCTGACTGTACAAGAACCCCTAATCCCACTCGTAAGGCCCACACCGTCCCGTCACTGCTTTCAGAAGACTTGGGATTTAAATAGGTGCCTCATGTAGCAGCACCAATGCCAGACATCCCCAGAGATAACAGTACAACGAGTGACCCTCTAAGAGCGCTCACTGGTGACACAGGAAACAATGACAAACCCTGTCCTAGCACACTCCAGTTCCGATTCCAAGGTAAGTAGTTTAACCGTTCAGTTTCCTCTCCATCTTGAAGGCACAGCTCAGTGTGGGAGTACAAGGCCTAGTATTCCAAGTTCATGGATTTGATGGTCAGTCACACACATAAACACACATACACACAGAGAGCACTAGAAAAAGAGTGTGTGTGCCTGTAGTGGGAGTGGGAGGTATGTGTGTGTATGTGTGTAAGTGTATGTATAGTGTATGTGGGTAGGGAGGGTCATGGGTGTGTGTGTGTGTATATGTGTGCATGCACGCTATGCGCGCTTATAACTGTAAGACCCTGACCTTCATTTACAAGTGAGATGTTATAGTTATTTGTAGCCCTTTTCTCAGCCAGCCCAGTAAGACAGACTGCGGTGTCTGCATCTCCTGGGGTGGGAAGCTGAAGTGAGGTAACACAACATGCACCCCGTTCACGGGATAAATTTCACAAATCAGCTATTTGTAGTTTCTCGCAACTTTTATGCCTCTAACATTCAAATTATAGATTTTCTTCTTTTTCTTTTCTATCTGAATCTGGGTCGGACTGACCTCAAACTCTTGATCCCCTCTGCCTCAGTCTCCCATGTGCTAAGATTCTCAGATGTGTATCACCAAGTGCTGGTTCTGAGACAGGGAAAAATCTTGCTGCCAAAAGGGGGACAGAACCTGTGCCCCAGGAATGTGGCCGGAGGCAGAACAGACTCGCACAATTGCTTGTGGCTTTCTCCTTCAGCCATAACCCTGCACTCCAGGAATGTGCCAGCAGAGGGCACATATGGACCCTGCAATCCCGCGCCCGCGGCTCCTGCTTTCACCTCATCAAATCACCAGAGGCTTCTCCAGAGCCGCCTCATGTTTCCAATTAGCAAAATGAGAGAAGGAAAAATAAAGGATGTAGCAGCCTTTGCAGAGGCGGCCTACGCCACCAGAGTGGTAAACAAAGCATTTGCTCATTCTCCTTGAGGAGCCTATTATCACACGAGTACATTTAACATTTGGCATCTTTTTTGGGGAAGTTCTTTTTCTTAATTTGTATTTAAGCCTCATCAAAATATCATTAATAAAATCTACAACTGCTTCCAACTGGCTAGTCCCAAGGTTTTTCAGTGAAATTGCTAAACCCTGGTTTGGTCTGGAGTACATAGAGTTTAACCTGGTATTTTCACAGGGAGTAAGTTTAAAACCAGGAGAAAACATAGATATATTAGATTCATAACAGTAGCAAAATCACAGTTATGAAGAAGCAACAAAAATAATTTTACAGCTGGGGGTTAGCATAACATGAGGAACATTAGGAGAGCTGAGAACTGGTCTAGAAGTACTTCTCATTAGGAGGGTAGTATATGGAGTTGTCTGTCTTCTCTCTCCCTCTCTGTGATAGCTCAGAGTAAGACACTTTTGTTTAATCACATAAACAAAGATTCTTCTATTAAAACATAACAATGGGTTGGAGAGATGGCTCTCAGTGGGTAAGAACACTGGCTGCTCTTAGAGATTCTGAGTTAATTCTAGGCTACCACATGGTAGCGCTTGCAACCTTCCATAGTGGGATCTGATGCCCTTTTTGGCATGTAGATAAGGAGACAGAGCACTTATACCTAAAAACAAATACATAAATAAAATTTAAAAAATAAAATATATAACACTATATTTCTATATAAAATATCAATGGACACAGAGTCTCTTTGGTAGGAACACAAATTATAAACAATCAGGACAGCCAGGCGGTGGTGACGCATGCCTTTAATCCCAGCAGAGGAGGAGGAGGGGTTTGGTCTAAAGAGCAAAGGTGCCAGGACAGCCAGGGCTATGCAAAGAGACTCTGGTTAAAAATAAAATAAACAATCAGGATAAACGGATTCTTCCCATCTCTGGGCCCTCTTTGGGAATTTAAGACAGAGATACACTGCAAACTCAGATTTACAATAAGGCTAGGTCCCTTCAGGAAGGGACTCCTCTGCCATCTGTGAGACTTCTTGCTAGGACTTTATGGTTTGTTTTGAAAACTTCTACTACATTAACTATTACTTCAGGGCCCTACTTAAAAACAATAAACAGCCATGCAGGTTAAGCAGGACATAATTGTTTTATGTTTTAATTGTGATAAACTAGCACACCGCAATTCCCATTTTGAACAGTGTAGGTGTACAGTACATGAAGCATACTCACAGTCATTGAGATCATCACCATCATTCATCTCCAAAGCTTCCTCAACCCACTGGAAACGCTGCCAACCATTAAACAGTAACATCCACCGTTACAGTCCTGGGCAGATTTGTTCTTAGTTTAATGAATTATGATTACCCTTATGTGATTTCATATAAGTAGACCCAAAATATTTGTTTTTCCCTATCTTTATTTTCATAATAGTTAAGCAAGTTTTAATATTTAATGAGAAATAAAAATGTAAAAATGTTTTTATTTATGTAACAGCACATGGTGTGTACATACACACACACACACACCCACAGGCTTGTGAATGGGGAAGCACTCTACCACTGAGCCGCTATTCATAGCCCCATCGTTTAATTTTTGTTTATAAGTAATCTAATATTTTAAAAACGCAAAATATGACTAGGAATTATTAGATGGCTATCATGTTAAATTATTTTGAACGAAGGAAGAAAGGAAGGAGGGAAGGAAGGAAGAAGAAGGAAGGAAGGAAGGAAGGAAGGAAGGAAGGAAGGAAGGAAGGACAATATACTGAGGATGTTTGCAATTTCCTGAGAACCACCAGGAGGACTCTACTAGCAACAAACATCAGACAGCATTTCCATGGAAAGCAAGCTAAGCACCAGAAAGCATGTACACAAAGGCCTCTGAGAAACAAAGAAACTGGTGTCCAAATTTAGATTAGTACACTAAAACGCACGACATGAACCCTTCATGTAATTTTTACAAAGTTTATGTGTATTGTTCCAAAGCTTACAATAGTTTGAAAGCAGGGAGAAAATTGACATAATGCCTTTCTTGGAACACGAACTGAACCCTAAAAGGAAGGAAGAAATCCGTGCTCAGGCCACCGAGACTCGAAAAGGCATTCATTCGTGGCAGAAGCGCCCGTGCTGCCAGTCTGTTTTCTAGGGAACACGCCCCCTGGCCCTGGAAACGAACTCCCTTAAAAGCAACCACCTTCCTGAAAAGAAGCAAGAGCAGTGGTGGCCGACAGGCCTCAGCCCGTCCTGCGCAGCGTCTGCCCCTCCGCTCCCAGCCGCCATCACCCAAGTTATGCGAGGTGACTAACCTGCACAGCCTGGCGTTGAACGGGCTCGGCTCCGGCCCGCCAGGCAGCTCGGCTCCCGGACGGCTCGACAACCTGTGCCCTCGTTTCTCAATCAGGATCCTGGCCATTCCAGGCTCGGTGCCCAGTGGACACAGAGGGGACTCCCGGCCAGGGTCGCAGAGGACCTGGGGCCGCCCCCCCACCCATCACTTCCAGAATCAGGTCTCTGGAGGGGGGAGGGGCGGCCCCCACACGGGACCCGCGCCCATCGCACCGATTCCCAGGCCGCGTCGGTCCTTAGGGGGGAAACTCCGAGGCCAGATGTCACCGTGGGTCCGCTGGCGGGCAACTGGACGCAGTCCGGGAGCACCCCAGGGCCAGGGTTCCTGGAGCACCAGGGCGGTCCGAAACCCATGCCCGCCTGCTTGCGGGGAGGGGCGGAGGTACGGGAGAACTTTCGCCCGCCTCCCGGGCCCGGCGCAGGGGGACGGCGTACCTGCAGGCAGGGGCCGACGCCCGCTGCATGCTGCTCCTCGAAGATTCTTCACTTCAGCTTGAACATGGCGCGGCGAGGGGCCGGCGTCGCAGGTCTCTCTACTGCGGGGGGCCGGGCTCCGGCCTGGCTGCCTGACTGTGGAGCGGTACGGGCCCACGTGGTGTGGTGGCCGGCGCCGCCGCCGCGTCTCTTCTTTCGGGGTGCCACTGGCTTTAAGTCTTCGATCCATCCAGCCCCGTCAGGCGGCGGCGGCGCGACAACGGCAGCAGGTGAACGCGCCCAGGAGCGCCTGCGCGGCCGACGTGGAGCTGGCCAAGAGCCGGCCGGGAAGCCGCGGCGACAATATGGAAGGGTGTGGTGGGACGCGTGCGCACGTTCGTCGGGCAGCGACTCCCATGCTGACGCCGGCCGGGATCCGGCGCCAGATAGTCGGCGAACATCTCACCACGGGGCAACAAAGTGAAGAAGGCTGGGTGAGAGAGAAGTGGGTAGAGGAGGGTGTGGCACACCACCGAATTTCTCAAGTGGCTTTGGTTGGTTAGTTGGTTGGTTGATTTTAAGAAAAGATCTGGAGCTGAGGATGCCGACGTTTGGCTGTGCCAGAGTTGGTTTATTCTCACAGACTGCAACAAACTGGGTGTGACGGAGTACACCTGTAATCCCAGCCCTGGGTAGAGGCAGGCAGTAAATTCAAGGTCATTTCTGACTTTAAGGCCAATTTGAGCTATGAAGAGACGCTGCCTCAAAAATAAACAATCGACGGTGTTACGTTGACCAACATTGAATTTACGACATGAAGTGATTTTTCCTACCTCCAGAGTAGTTGAGACCCACAACCTGTTTCTCAGCACTCTAGAATTTTAGCCTCTACAAAGTGATGGTGACTCCCGAGGAGCCATCTTAAGACTCCTACACTTGCACAACACGAAATATCTCTGTGACCTCTGCTTGTCATGACCTTGTGTGAAATTTCTCAACAACTCTCTGGGTTCTGCACCAGTTACTTACTACCTGAATGTGGCTTCCATTCCGTTTGATACTCTGCAAAGTACGTTAGGATCTGGACAGTAACACACACCTTAATCCGCAGAACTTGGAAATTGAGGCGTTTGACTTCTGCAGTGAGTTCAGACAAGTCAGCCAGGGCTACACTACATAGTGAGATCCTGACTCAGGCAGAGACAGGGATGGGGGGCGGGGAGGGGGCATACCAGATATCACAAGTTGAGGCCTCAGTCCCGTAAGGTTGTCGGACTTGTGTTTTGACCTACTGGCTGGCTATGGAGGCTCTGGATCTCCTTACTGGTGATATTTGATAGATGCATTGGAACAGCACACAGAACCAGGCTTTGCTTACATTTACCAATT
>CAWTZC010000084.1:0-24457 GCA_963919715.1 Microtus obscurus
ACGGTGGCTCATAATCATCTGTAACTACAGTTCTGGAGATCTGATGCCTTCTGGCTTCTACTGGTACCAGGCATACATGTGGCAACAGACACAAACCATAAATGTAAAATAAAAGAATTGCTTCAAAGGATTGGACATTTCTTGGGCTGGAAAAGTGGCTTAGTGGCTAATATCTGTCACTCTTCCAAAGGACCTGGGTTCAGTTCCCAACACCCACCACTGCCTGTAACTACAGATGCAGCAGATCCATCACCCTCTGGTAGCACCTCCTAGGGGAGTCAGAACCCCCAGAACTGGAGTTATACACAGTATGCATCCCATGTGGTTGCTTGGAAATGAACCTGGATCCTATCTAAAAGCAGTAAATGCTCTTGACTGAGCCATTTCTTCAGTCCCCTTAACATCTTCTATGTTTATGTTATACTTCATAGAAAAAAAGGGAACAAAAACAATAAATTTTCATGACAGTTGCTAATTATAAGCAATTGGTTGTTACTTTTCATCAACTTGAAAATATAGGGCCTTTTCCCATATTTGAATAAAATATTACTGAATTATTCTAATAGTTACAAATATTAAATAAACATTTATTCTCTTAAATTATTTTGCCTAAGAAACAGTTACAAGAATTAACTGCTACTTGCATTTAAAAAAAGAAAAAGCTCAGTTGAATTATTAATAAGTATAACACTCAGATTAAATAACTGACTTGTCAAAATTATTTCTCAGACTGTCACATCATCAGCACTACAGTTTGATTTCCTATGAGAAGTACATGAGAATGTCACACTAACCTCTCTGCTGGGTGTCACGTCATCAAGCTGGTCTGTAAATGAAGATGTCCTGCTTCTAATCCTTGTTGGTGTTGAAGAGCTCAGGGAAGCCTACATATAAAAATTATTGTACAGGTTAGAAGACAGCACTGACTAGTACATTATTCCCTGAGCGATGTTTTTCTCATTCCATGTCCAGCAACTTGAAGAAAGAAAAGGGACAATAAAAAGTATGAAAGAATAATTACAATGGAATCAACTACTAGACTTAGCTACCTACTAGGTACAGTAAATTTTAGTAAAGTATATATAAGAATGTGATTATACTTAGAATGATAATACTGGAGAAACTGAGTGTATGAAAAAAGTCTACTATCTTTGCCACTTTTCTGTAAAATGAAATGATTCAAAATTTTAAGTAAACCAAACAAAAGTGGCTGGGCGGTGGTGGCGCACACCTTTGATCCCAGCACTCAGGAAGCAGAAGCAGGTAGATCTCTTTTAGTTAGAGGCTAGCCTGGTCTACAGAGTGTGTTCCAGGATAGCCAGGGCTACACAGAGAAACCCTGTCTCAAAAAACTAAAAACAAACAAAAAGGTTGTCAATTTTAACTTTAATGTCCCCAAAACAGTCAATACTATGAATTTTACAGGTAAATAGCATGTTGCACCTCTCTAGTCAGAAGTCTTTCATTTACAGCACAGCCGAACACTGAGATACTAAAGACAGCCTTGGTGCGAGAGAATTGTCTGTATTCTGTCAATCATGTTATAAATAAACACTGATTGGCCAGGAAGGAAATATAGCTGGGAAAACCAGACAGGAAGTAGAAATGATGTAATGAGAACAGAATTCTGGGAAGGAGGAAGTTGATTCCTCATTCCTGCCCAGACCACTGAAGCAGCAGGATGTGATCTGCCCCACTGAAAAAAGGTACTGAGCCACATGGCTAACATAGATCAGAAAAATGGGTTAATCAAGATGTGAGAGTTAGCCAGTGAGAGGCTAGAGCTAATGGGCCAATCAGCTTATAATTTATGGAGACCTATGTGTGATTTTCTTTGGGGCTAAACAGTTGTGGGGTACTGGGTGGGACAAAAACCCCAACAACAAACAAGCAGGCATGGCCCCCGTTCATGTTACACAGCCTGGCTACTTGAATCCTGGATACAGAACAAAAAGCCCAAATACTAAACCTGGGGTCTGAAATCTACTCTAACATTAAGGTAAAAATAGCCCTGAAAGTATAGAACCAAACCATAAAGACTCCTCTGTACTTGTAACAAAATACCTCTGAACTCACCTGCACACTTGCTTCCTTACTCGCCTATCTACACAGTAGTAACTACCTACCATTGACATGAGAGAACAAGTGAACAGATGCAACTCTAACCTATGTGTGAACACACTGCTATGGCCAGGGAAGAGCTAAGGTCATGAGGTCAGGCATACACATACACACACCAAGACAAACAAACAGCTGTAAGCTCCACTTCACATCAGGGCAGACGTCCAGTAAACAGTGTAGAAACCAATGCTAGCTTCTGAATAGAAACAATGTTTATGTCAGAAGCAGACCGTGGAGTGAAAACGGCAAGGACACATCTGTATACCTTGTCTCAATAATCTTCTTCAATAAATAGCTTTTATAAAGCCCTAAATGAAGCCTTAAAAATTTACTAGCCCAGTCCTCCCTTCAGCTGCAACAGGGAACTTGAGATCTGCCAATCAGACACACCCACGTGAGACTGAGTCACAAGAAAGAAAATAGACGCGCAAAGTTAAAGGTCACCCTTTGGTAAGCAAAGGGACAGACCTGGAAACAGCCATGGAGCACAGTGCAGAGGGGGGTGCCAGGCTGGTGCCAGGCATGAGCAGTTGAACATTTTTAAGAGCCCATGATGTAAAGCTTCTAGAAACTGTCAGCCATCAAACATCCTTTAACAAATTCCTTTTCTTCTTGCCTAAACTGAATTCGTTACTTATAACAAAGAATTCCAGCATATGCTCCTTCTAAAAAGTGACCTGAAAATCAGCAAACGATTCTCTGAAACCAGCTATGCTCAAGTCACCTTAATATGTATATATTCTACCACCCAAGGCAAAGCAAGATGAATGAACTGGGACTTCAAATTTTAAACAGGCAAATAGGTGAATGTAACAATCTTTATCAATAGCTTAAACATCTTGAATGCACATAACTAAGTCTGTGCTGTGTTTGGAAAGGGGGAAGGGGTATCACTGAACCCTGTTTACTCCACAGACAGCTTTCATCAAAGTTGAGGGAACTGAATATTGGGCAAAGTGCTTGTACAGGCAAGAAGTCTGAGTTTTGTTTTGGTTTTTTTTTTTTTTTTTGGTTTTTCAAGACAGGGTTTCTCTGTGGCTTTGGAGCCTGTCCTGGAACTAGCTCTGTAGACCAGGCTGGTCTCAAACTCACAAGAGATCCGCCTGCCTCTGCCTCCCGAGTGCTGGGATTAATTAAAGGCATGCGCCACCATCGCCTGGCCTGAGAAGTCTGAGTTTTTGGATGCTTGGCACCCATGTAAAATGTGGAGCACAGCAGTATACATCTGCAACCCTTCTTATACCTAGAACCAGTTTCCACACCAAGCTTCAAAGGCTGAGATTAGAGACCGCCACAAGAAGGGAAGCGCTCCCTGCGGAACAGAGGTGAAGACATGCTAGAAAAGCAGCTAGAAGCTATTGACTAGAGGAAATGCCTCTGGACCAAATGATTCCCTGTTGTGATTCCAGAATGTCTAAGAAATCTTCTTGGGTTATTAATTTAGGTCTCCAAATACCCAGCTGACAGGAAAGGACACCCTACACTGAGACTTGTACTCACTTGAAAACATAGCTCAAGGCGAATGCAAAATCACCCTTTCGCCTTTAATCCCAGCACTCTGAGGCAGAGGCAGGTGGATCTCTGTGAGTTCAAGGCCAGCCAGGTTTAGAGAGAAATCCTGTCTTGAAAAACAAAAACAACAACAACAACAAAAAATCGTCCTTAAATCTCAGCCTCCTATGGGGCTAATCAGAAGGCCTCATCAACTGTGAACAAATATAAAACCAAGTATATAAAGATGAAGAGTGAGCCCAGAAGAGTGCAATGGTACCTGGCAGCTCCCAGCTTAAGGCTGACGAGCTTCTCTGGAGCTGCAAGAATTACAAGAGAAGCCGTGGGCTCCTGGGTCTACAATGAACTCTCATACTTAAAGAGGTCTGAATTTAAAGGGCTGGAGACTGTGTGTGTATGTGCGTGCGTGTGCACGTGTGTGCGTGCAGGCACTATTTGCTAAGAAAATTACTGGTTCTATCTAGGCTCATGTTTATATTTCATTGCCTGCCAAGTTCTTTATTAGTTGACCAGAGACTTCAACTTCAGTATAAGAAAAATCAGTGTAGGGGGCTGGAGAGATGGCTCGATGGTTAAGAGCACTGCCTATTCTTCCAAAGGTCCTGAGTTCAGTTCCCAGCAACCACATGGTGGTTCATCTGTAAGGAGATCTGGTGCCCTCTTCTGGCCTGCAGGCATACACGCAAACAGAATACTGTATACATAATAAATAAATAAATCTTTAAAAAAAAAAAAGAAAAGAAAGGCAGGGAAGTGGTGGTGGCACTTATGCGCAGGGTGGGGGAGTAAGAGGTGGGTGTACCTCTGTGAGTTCAAGGCGACTCTGGTCAACAAAGTGAGTTCCAGGACAGTCAGGGCTATTATACAGCCTGGTCTGGAAAAACAAAAACAAAACAAATGCGGTGTTGTGGTGGGTCCCGTATGACCCTTGGCCTGTGAATGACATTCACTCTCACAACTGTTACCATAGATAGAAGGGGGATGCTGAAAGTATGATTTTAGTTGAAAATGTGTTTACTCGGGGGCTGGAGAGATGGCTCAGTGGTTAAGAGCATTGCCTGTTCTTCCAAAGGTCCTGAGTTCAATTCCCGGCAACCACATGGTGGCTCACAACCATCTGTAATGAGGTCTGGTGCCCTCTTCTGGCCTGCAGACATACACACAGACAGAATATCGTATACATAATAAATAAATAAATATTTAAAAAAAAAAAAAGAAAATGTGTTTACTCAAATTTAAATAAATAAATAAAATAAAAACAAAAAACAACTACCCAGATAAGTTTAAGCTAGTTACACAAGTCCTTCAAATCAGGGGTAGAGGACAGAGACTGTGTACTCCTGCTACACTGAATGAAAGCAGAGGGCAGAGGGACATATGACAAGTGCTGGCATCTCCGGGAAAGAGGTTTCTTCAACAGCCCGCCAAGAGACCAAGACCTCAAGCACTCTCTGAACTCCACCATAACCACATGGACATGGCAGGTAAGGTCATCCTGGATGACATCTTGACAGCCATAAAACAGAGACTAGTTTGGCCATCCCTGGCTGCTCACCACACTGTGCAGTCTCCAGGCTATGAAGCACTAATGCTGTATATCTTTGGCAATGACCAGCTTTAGTCCCTGTCCCCACTCCTTACCCACGAGAAGCTCCTCGGTGCTGCCCCACTCCTCACAAAACTGCTCTACACGCACACCTTTGTGCACGCCATCACAATAGCCACGTCTCTTCAGCCCCGCAGGGGCCCAACACCGCACCTTGCAGGCACTGTTCAATAAAAACATCCTTGACAACTACAAATGTCTTCTTGTTTGTATGTAGTCACTCTGAGTCCTCACAATCAATCTGAAGGCACAAAGGAACGTGATACTATACCCAGTCCTGATAAGATTAGATTCTCAGAAAGCTTAGGCTTGCTCAAGTCAGAACTAGGTTAGCACATAGGCTCTAACTCTCTTTTCTCCCTCACCAGTTCTCTCTAGATGACCAGTTCTTGAATTTCTCTGGGACTCACAGTAAAAAATAATAATAATGCAACCATACTTCAGCCCAATTCATGGAGACACCCCCTAAAACAAAAGTTTCACAGAACTTTTAATTAGCACAGGGTATAACAGGTAGGCCTCAAACCCACGTCTTCACCATCTAGTTAACCATCCCCTGCTGAAATGCACATCCCGTCTGTACAGCATGTACAATTTACATTACGAGATAGATTCTTGAGTAATACATACACAATGAAACATGATTCCATCCACCATCCTTTTCCCTCTTCTACCCCCCACGTCACCTCCAAGCTCAACTCATGCTGCTCACACGTGCACGGAGGTGAGGCACCGCTGGAGGATGGGACCGACCTGAGTAAGAGCCACTGATACCCCTCCCTAGCAGCCGTAGGCTACCGATAGCTGCTCACGAAGGAGCAGGTCCTAGAGAGAACCTCCCGCAAAGAGCCCTGTCTTCTAAATGCATTGTCGCTAAACACAAAAGGAGACTTCCAGGTACAGCTTACTTCACAGCACCATGTCATCTTTGTAAGTACAAAGCTGCTGTACCTGGTCACCCACCCTCCAATCTATACACTTGAATGTATTTCATGTCTTTAACTATGATTTTTTTAAAAAAAAGAATTAACATCAATCCCAGGTTGAACAACATGATTTAAAGAAAGCAAAACCAAACATTCTGCATATTCCTATTAGCAGGATGGTCTACATTTAAACTCATTCTACTAGAGGCTGCATTACCCAGGCGTTTCACAGACACGCGAGAGAGTAGAACTGTTAGAAACACAAGTCAACTCTGTACATACAAACCACTTTACGTATTGGTGAGGTTTAATTATCATGAATCTTTTTTTTTTTTTTTAATTTTCAAGACAGGGTTTCTCTGCAGTTTTGGGTGCCTGTCCTGGAACTAGCTCTTGTAGACCAGGCTGGCCTCGAACTCACAGAGATCCACCTGTCTCTGCTTCCTGAGTGCAGGGATTAAAGGCCACCACCACTGCCTGGTATAACTATCATGAATCTTTAACTTTCTGAAATCAACTAATCACAGCTTCAAAAAAAGGGAAGCAACATTTTTTTTTTTTGAGGGGGATCAGCTAGTCACCTACAGCAAGTTCTCTCATCCCCTCAGCCCTTCCAGTCTGGAAGGAACTGAATTGCTCCAGTGATTGGTGCTGAAGACAAAACAAGCATGGGATTAACTCCTCCCACACACCAAGGGTGGGGACAGGGCCACTGGACCTTCAGCATTACAACATTGCTCCAGTAACTGCCAATCAACTTGACAAGCCAGTTAAGTAGGGATCTATCATGGGCTTAGTTTCCACATAACACCATACTTCAGTCACTAGCTGGAGCTTCT
The DNA here is from genome assembly GCA_963919715.1 of Microtus obscurus. NCBI lineage: Eukaryota > Metazoa > Chordata > Mammalia > Rodentia > Cricetidae > Microtus > Microtus obscurus. The sequence goes on from CAWTZC010000084.1 coordinate 7,005, forward strand.
CACATGCCCTCAACCAAGCACCTTTGTCAGTCTGCAATCTAAAGTGTAGTTCTAGAAATGAGCCATCAGTCTCAAGCTATAAATGCTTAACTTCTCAAACACAATATTTTAATATGTGAAATTCACTCATCAAAATGATTTAAGGCAACCTCCAGTTAAACATGGCATCTGAGGTACATACACTGCCTTTCCAGAGAGTTCTGAAATCTCAAGCAATTTTCAGGAGCCTGGAGGTAAATAAGAAACAGCTGGAGACCTAGCACAGCTGAGGTGCCACAACTCCAGGACCCAAAGAAGGGAACACTGACACGAAGAAAGTAAGGCAGTGTTCATCCCCGGCATCTTAGCGAGCTTTGGGACTGAAAGGAAAAGCTTATAGTGCAAGCTATAGAAATAAAGAGGCAGATCAAAAGCCTGACTGTACAATGGAACCCTCTAATCCCACTCGTAAGGCCCACACCCGTCCCGTCACTGCTTTCAGAAGACTTGGGATTTATACACTAGGTGCCTCGTGTCAGCAGCACCAATGCCAGCACATCCCCAGAGATAACAGTACAACGAGTGACCTTGTAAGAGCGTCACTGGTGACACAGGAAACAATGACAATCTCTGTCCTAGCACACTCCAGTTCCGATTCCAAGGTAAGTAGTTTAACCGTTCAGTTTCCTCTCCATCTTGAAGGCACAGCTCAGTGTGGAGCACAAGGCCTAGTATTCCAAGTTCATGGATTTGATGGTCAGTCACACACATACACACACACACACACACACAGAGCACTAGAAAAAGAGTGTGTGTGCCTGTAGGGGAGTGGAGAGGTCATGTGTGTGTATGTGTGTAAGTGTATGTATAGTGTATGTGGGGGGTAGGGAGGGTCATGGGGTGTGTGTGTATATGTGTGCATGCACGCTTGCGCGCTCATAACTGTAAGACCCTGACCTTCATTTACAAGTTGAGATGTTATAGTCATTTGTAGCCCTTTCTCAGCCAGCCCAGTAAGACAGACTGAAGTTGTCTGCATCTCCTGGGGTGTAAAGCTGAAGTGAGGTACACACAACATGCACCCCTGTTCACGTCTCTGGATCTCATAATTTCACAAATCAGGATAGTTCATCCCAGTTTCTCAAAACTTTTATGCCTCTAACATTCAAATTATAGATTTTCCTTTTTCTTTTCTATCTGAATCTGGGTCCGGACTGACCTCAAACTCTTGATCCTCCTGCCTCAGTCTCCCATGTGCTAAGATTCTAGATGTGTATCACCAAGGCTGGTTCTGAGACAGGAAAAATCTTGCTGCCAAAAAGGGGACAGAACCTGTGCCCCAGGAATGTGCCGGAGGCAGAACAGACTCGCACAATTGCTTGTGGCCTTTCTCCCTTCCCAGCCATAACCCTGCAGCTCCCAGGAATGTCGCCAGCAGAGGGCACATACTGGACCCTGCAATCCCGCGCCCGCGGCTCCTGCTTTCACCTCATCACAACTCCATCAGAGGCTTCTCCAGAGCCGCCTCATGTTTCCAATTAGCAAATGAGAGAAGGAAAAATAAAGGTTTCTCAGCAGCCTTTGCAGATGCGGCCTACGCCACCAGAGTGGTAAACAAAGCATTGCTCATTCTCCTTGAGGAGCCTATTACTCACACTGGGGTACATCTTAACATTTGCAGCTCTTTCTTTGGGGAAGTCTCTTTTTCTTAAGTCTTGTACTTAAGCCTCTATCAAAATATCATTAATAAAATCTACAATCTGCTTCCAACTGGCTAGTCCCAAGGTTCTTTCCAGTGTCAAAGCTCTAAACCCTGGTTTGGTCTGAGTCAAAGTCCCTAACAGTCCAGCAGTTTTCAACCTGGGGGTCGAGGGATTCTTTCACAGGAGTCGTCTAAAACCAGGAGAAAACATAGATATATTACGATTCATAACAGTAGCAAAATCACAGTTATGAAGAAGCAACAAAAATAATTTTACAGCTGGGGGTTAGCACAACATGAGGAACATTAGGAGAGCTGAGAACTGGTCTAGAAGTACTTCTCAGGTTAGGAGGGTAGTATATGGAGTTGTCTGTCTTCTCTCTCCTCTCTGCTGATAGCTGCATGCAAGACACTTTTGTTTAATCACATAAACAAAGATTCTTCTATTAAAACATAACAATGGGTCTGGAGAGATGGCTCAGTGGGTAAGAACACTGGCTGCTCTTAGAGATTCTGAGTTCAATTCCTAGCTACCACATGGTAGCTTGCAACCTTCTATAGTGGGATCTGATGCCCTCTTCTGGCACGTAGTTATAAGTGCAGACAGAGCACTCATACCTAAAAACAAATACATAAATAAAATTTAAAAAAATAAAATATATAACACTATATTTCTATATAAAGCATTATCAATGGACACAGAGTCCTCTTTGGTAGGAACACAAATTATAAACAATCAGGACAGCTGGGCGGTGGTGACGCATGCCTTTAATCCCAGCACTCAGGAGGCAGAGGCAGGCGGATCTCTGGTCTAAAGAGCAAGTTCCAGGACAGCCAGGGCTATGCAAAGAGACCTGTCTCAAAAATAAAATAAACAATCAGGATAAACTCGGATTCTTCCCATCTCTGGGCCTTCTTTGGGAATTTAAGACAGAGACACACTGCAAACTCAGATTTACAATAAGGCTATGTCCCTTCAGGAAGGGACTCCTCTGCCATCTGTGAGACTTCTTGCTAGGACTTTATGGTTTGTTTTGAAAACTTCTACTACATTAACTATTACTTCAGGGCCCTACTTAAAAACAATAAACAGCCATGCAGGTTCAAGCAGGACATATACGTTGCTTTTTAAAAATGTTTTAATTGTGATAAACCATGCACACCGCACAGTTTCCCATTTTGAACATGTGTAGGTGTACAGTACCATGAAGCATACTCACAGTCATTGAGATCATCACCATCATTCATCTCCAAAGCTTCCTCAACCCACTGAAACGCTGCCAACCATTAAACAGTAACATCCACCCACAGTCCCTGGGCCAGATTCTGTTCTCTAGCCTAATGAATCTGATTACCCTTATGTATTTCATATAAGTAGACTCAAAATATTTGTTCTTTCCTATCTTTATTTTCATAATAGTTAAGCAAGTTTTAATATTTAATGAGAACAAAAATGTCAAAATGTTTTTATTTATGTAACACGCACATGTGTGTGCGCATACACACACACACACCCCACAGGGTCTTGTGAATGCTGGGCAAGCACTCTACCACTGAGCTACATTCATAGCCCCATCTGTTTAATTTTTCTTTTAGTAAGTTAATCCTACATAGTTTTAAAAACGCAAAATATGACTAGGAATTAGATGGCTATCATGTTAAATTATTTTGAACGAAGGAAGAAAGGAAGGAGGGAAGGAAGGAAGAAAGGAAGGAGGGAAGGAAGGAAGGAAGGAAGGAAGGAAGGAAGGAAGGAAGGAAGGAAGGACAATATCACTGTTCTACTGCATGGATGTTCTGCAAGTATTTCCCCAGAACCACCAGCGCTGACAGGCACTCTACTAGCAACAAACATCAGACAGCATTTCCATGGAAAGCAAGCTAAGCACCAGAAAGCATGTACACAAAGGCCTCTGAGAAACAAAGAAACTGGTGTCCAAATTTAGATTAGTACACTAAAACGCACGACATGAACCCTTCATGTAATTTTTACAAAGTTTATGTGTATTGTTCCAAAGCTTACAATAGTTTGAAAAGCAGGGAGAAAATTGACATAATGCCTTTCTTGGAACACGAACTTTCTAGGAACCCTAAAAGGAAGGAAGAAATCCGTGCTCAGGCCACTGAGACTCGGAAAGGCATTCATTCACAGCAGCAGCGCCCGTGCCGCCAGTCTGTTTCTCTTGCGAACACGCCCCCCTGGCCCTGGAAACGAACTCCCTTAAAAGCAACCACCTTCCTGAAAAGAAGCAAGAGCAGGGTGGCCGACAGGCCCCGTGCCCGTCCTGCGCAGCGTCTGCCCCTCCGCCCTGGCCGCCATCACCCAAGTTATGCGAGGTGACTAACTCGTGACAGCCTTGGGCGCTGGAACGCGGCCCTCGGCTCCGGCTCCGCCAGGCAGCCTGGCCCGGGACGGCTCGACCCTGTGCCCTCGTTTCTCAATCAGGATCCTGGCCATTCCAGGCTCGGTGCCCAGTGGACACAGAGGGGACCTCGGCCAGGTCGCAGAGGACCTGGGTCGCCCCCCCACCCATCACTTCCAGAATCAGGTCTCTCGCACGGGCGGGGGAGGGGGCGTCCCCACACGGGACCCGCGCCCATCGCACCCATCCTCAGGCCGCGTCGGTCCTTAGGGGGGAAACTCCGAGGCCAGATGTCACCGTGGGTCCCGCCGGCGGGCACCGGGACAGCGTCCGGGAGTAACCAGGGCCAGGGTTCCTGGAGCACCAGGGCGGTCCGAAACCCATGCCCGGCTCCGGCTTGCGGGGAGGGCGGAGGTCACGGGAGAACTTTCGCCCGCCTCCCGGGCCCGGCGCAGGGGGACGGCGTACCTGGGCAGGGGCTGACGCCTGCTGCAGCTGCTGCTGCTCCTCGCTGATCTTCTGCTTCAGCTTCTTGAACATGGCGCGGCGAGGGGCCGGCGTCGGAGTCTCTCTACCCGCGGGGCGGCCGGGCCCGGGCCTCGCCGCCTGACTGTGGAGCTCGCGGGCACCTCGGGGCGCTCGCCGTGCGGGTGTCGGCGTCGCCGCCGCCGCGTCTCTTCTTTCTGGGTGCCACCGGCTGGCCTCGGCCCCCCATCCAGCCCCGTCAGCGGCGGCGGCGGCGACAACGGCAGCAGGTGAACGCGCCCAGGGCGCCTGCGCGGCCGACGTGGAGCTGGCCAAGAGCTTGCTACGGGGCGCCGCGGCGGACAATATGGAAGCGGTGTGGGTGGACGCGTGCGCACGTTCGCTCGCACAGCGACTCCCATGCTGACGCCGGCCGGGATCCGGGCGCTGTATAGTCAAGTGGGGAGCATCTCACCACGGGGCAACAAAGTGAAGAAGGCTGGGGTGAGAGAGAAGGGAGCTAGGGAGCCAGGAGTGTGTTCAGTGTCGGTTGGCACAATTACTGCTAGAATTCTCTCAAGGGCTTTGGTTGGTTAGTTGGTTGGTTGATTTTAAGAAAAGATCTGGAGCTGAGGATGTCGATTGCCTGGCTGTGCCGGAGAGCTTGGTTCTATCCTCACACCGCACAAACTGGGTGTGACGGAGTACACCTGTAATCCCAGCTTCCTGGGTAGAGGCAGTAAATTCAAGGTCATTTCTGACTTTAAGGCCAATTTGAGCTATGAAGAGACGCTGCCTCAAAAATAAACAATTTGACCGTGTTACGTTGACCAACATTGAATTTACGACATGAAGTGATTTTCCTACCTCCAGAGTAGTTGAGACCCACAACCTGTTTCTACTACCTGGTCAGAATTTTCAGCCTTTAGTGTTTAATATTTGTGACTGCACTCCCGAGGAGCCGTCTTAAGACTCCTACACTTGCACAACACGAAATATCTCTGTGACCTCTGCTTGTCATGACCCGTGTGAAATTTCTCAACAACTCTCTGGGTTCTGCACCAGTTACTTACTACCTGAATGGCTTCCATTCCGTTCTGATACTCTGCAAAGTACGTTAGGATCTGGACAGGGTAACACACACCTTTAATCCCAGAACTTGGAAAGCTGAGGCAGCTCTCTGAGTATGAGGCCAGACTGTTCACAAGAGTGAGTTCCAGGATAGCCAAAGCTTACACAGAGAAACCTTGTCTTGAAAAAACACCCCTCTCCCCCAAAACTAAAAAGGGTGATGTCTTTTGCTAACTAGGGTTTATGGGATGAAGCGAGGTAAGAAAGAACCAGGTCCTCTGTCCCTTTAACACTGGTTTAACCAATCCTAAAGCACACACATTCACTCTTGTGTGTTATCTAAAAGCGAGCAAAAACTTGCTTTATATTGATATTAGATTCTATAAAAAGAGTGAGTGTGGGTTTGGAGAGATGATAGCCCAGTAGATAAAGCACGTGCTGTCCTTACAGAGGACCTGGGTTCAGTTCCCAGCACCCACATGGCTGCTTCTAGCAGTCTGGTCCAGTATCAGTGCTTCTGACACTTCTTCTTTGTCTTTGGAGCACCAGGCACATATGTTGTGCACATACATACGTACATACATAATTATTCAGAGAGGGTGTAATACATGACCATATTGGCATCAATGTCAGCTGAATGGGTCTGAACCCACAAGCTTGCTACTTATTACCTGCAGTGGAAGAACACACTCAGCCTTCAACCCCCTTTCCTTCTCTCTCCATCTTTCTTCATATATATATATATATATATATATATATATATATATATATATAATATATATATATATATACACACACACACACACACACACACACACTCCATTGCACTTGCAATTGCACTCCATTGCCCAACTTGGTGTCAAAAGTCTGGGCCCAACCTTCAGAATAGCTGGGACTCCAGACATACACCCCTTCACCTGACTTTCTGTTTTTGCTTTTTTAATGTGAAAATGGTGACACACCACAGTCGGGCGATGGTGGCGCACGCCTTTAATCCCAGCACTCGGGAGGCAGAGGCAGGAGGAGCTCCATGAGTTTGAGGCCAGCCTGGTCTACAGAGCTAGTTCCAGGACAGGTACCAAAATAAAATAAAATAAAATAATAAAAAATAACCCACCATAAAGTTCCTATGAGAAAAAAAGTGATTATTATAAGTTGTCTTAGAAGATTCTTTCCCTACTCCTCAAATGAAATCATGAAAGTATCAGAAGGCTGAGGATGTGGCATGGGGCAGAGTTCTTGTTTCACCAGCTCTATGCCCTGGGTTCAATTCCCAGTATGCCAGAAAAATGTAAAGTAGTCTTAAAAGACTTTCTAAAATCCAGGTCTGATGACTTAGACCTGTAATTCCCAGCTACTTAGGAGCAGAAGCACAAGGATTACAATTCAAGGTCATCTTGAGCAATTTAGCTAAACCCTGACTTAAAAATATTTTAAATGAGATGGAGCTATACTATAGCTCAGTGATAGAACACTTGCCCAACATGTATAAGGCCCAAGGTTAATATTTAGGAATGCTAGTACACACACACACACACACACACACAAGGTTTAATACTTAGAAATGCTAGTACATACATGCACCTGCATACACACACATACATGCACACAAGGTTTAATATTTAGGAATGCCAGTACTCATATACAGACAAGGTTTAATATTTAGTCATGCCAGTACACACACACACACACACACACACACACAAGGTTTAATAGTTAGGAATGCCAGTACACATATACACACACACATGTACATACTGATATGTATATATGGTATGATACTGTTATGAAAATAAAAATGTATGTAGACACACAAACACACAAATATATGATTCTCAATTTTTTTGTTTTTATTTATTACTTTAGAAGGTTAATTTTATATGGCTTAACATACATATTACAGAATGTATCTGGAAAGATGATTAAGAAACCAGGAGTGGTGCTTGTCCCCAGCAAAGGGACTAGTTAGCTGGAAGGGTCAGTAGTGGTAACTGCTTTTATATCCCTTAAACATTTTAAATTTACACTTTAAGCATGCATTACTGCCTCCAATATTTATTTTAACATGTTGAAGAAGAAAATAGGGAAATTATTTTGACCCCTTGAATTCATTTTCCCATAAATAGCATGTAAGTATGTGTCCATAAATGCTTAGAGAAAAATCATGAAGCTTTGTGCTCTGTGCCAGACATGTTAACCTTGAATGGTGTAATTAAACAGGGAAGAGATGCTTTTCTAGTTTCCATTCGTGTGCTCCTGCATACTTTGGATGTTTCTTTTGCCGATGTGGAACTGAACAAGGGGAAAAGGTGCCTCCCTCCTGCCTCAGCCTCAGAATAGGAACAGAATTGGGAGTTTCAGAACTTTTGCAGAACCTACAAGAGGAAATAGATGCAAAACATTTTACAATGGGGCTGGAGAGATGGCTCAGTGGTTAAGAGCACTGACTGCTCTTCTAGAGGTCCTGAGTTCAATTCCCAGCAACCACATGGTGGCTCACAACCATCTGTACTGAGATCTGGCACTCTCCTCTAGTGTGCAGGCATACATAGAGGCAGAATGTTGTATACGTAATAAATAAATAAATCTTTCCAAAAAAAATTTTTTTTTACAATAGCATGTAGAATTTCTAAACATATAGTGCAGTCTTTGATTGCCAGCATCCTGGGATTTGGAGCCACCTGGGAAGCACACCTCTGGAGACCTACCATGAACATGACTGGACATTCCATGGGCTGGGCGCCACCACTTTTGTCTCTCTTTGCTTCCTGAGTGTGGACACCATGTGACCAGCTGCTTCTGCCTAGAACCACGATTGACTTGTTTCCTCGGACTCTGAGCTAAAGCAAACTCTTCTCTAAGCTGCGTTGTCAGAGCAATAAGAAGAGTTAACTAACACAGGATTTCACTCCAAATATTCCTATCAAAGATGTCTTGGTGGGGGGCTGGAGAGATGGCTCAGTGGTTAAGAGGACTGGCTGCTCTTCCACAGGTCGCAAGTTCAATTCCCAACAACCACATGGTGGGTCACAACCATCTGTAATGAAATCTGGCGCCCTCTTCTGGTGTGTCAGCATACATAGAGGCAGAATTTTGTATACATAATAAATAAATCTTAAAAAAAAAAGTCTTGGTGGGGGGAAGAGTGAAACAAGTTTCTACACCCTGATAAGCCTATCTGCCAACGCAAATGCAAATCAAACCAAATCAGATAGAAAAAGCCCAGGTTTAATAGTCACCACACTCCTGGGTGGCTTTCCAGCCCCCCAGAGAGGACAAAGGAAAGCAAGACCAGAAAACCACGTGTTTATTTTCTGGGGGATGGTTTGAATGCCCGTGGGGGTGGTCTTGAGCATCTCTGGGGAGGGCTCATCATTTAGTGGGCTTTCTCAGAGGTGGAATCTAGACTGAGGCTACTGGGGGGAGGTAGGGGCTTAGGGTGGAGACTCTACCTAAACATTCCAGACTCTTTGGATATATGGATTCCAGGGGCTGTGGTGAAGTTTCCATCCATATATCTAGAAGGTATATTACCAGTGGTGGGAGGGAGCCTGGAAGGGGAGCATAGGAACAGAGGGATAGGGTTGAGGGAGATGGTACTGGAAGAAACAAATGGAATCTGGGGACCTCCCTAGGATGAGCTAGAAGCCTAGAGCAAATTCCCAGCCAGGAGGGTGACCCTAGCTAGGACTCCTAGGAATGAGAGATATGGAGCCTGAGCAGCCATCTCCTGTAACCATTTGTTGCCAGAGGCAACAAAAAGATCGCCTTTAAATCTCAGCCTCCTATGGGGCTAGTCAGAAGGCCTCATCAACTGTGAACAAATATAAAACCAAGTATATAAAGATGAAGAGTGAGCCCAGAAGAGTGCAATGGCACCTGGCAGCTCCCAGCTTAAGGCTAACCGAGCTTCTCTCTTCTTTAGCAGTCAAACAATTCAAAGACAACACAATTACCGACAGTATCCAGATTCTCTGTTTATTTTCCATCTTTACATGGCTTTATTTTAAACTCTATTTTTTTCTTTTTCTTTTTAATTTTTGATTTTTTAAGACAGGGTTTCTCTGGATCTTTTGTCTGTCCTGGAACTCACTCTGTAGACCAGGCTGTTCTTGAACTCACAGAGAGCCGCCTCCCTCTGCTTCCCAAGTGCTGGGATTAAAGATGTGTACCACCATATCCAACTACTTTCTTTCTTTCTTTTAAGGACTTTATCCTTTTTCTTTTCTCTTCCAAGTCTACATATATTTTTAAACACATTGTAAGCCGTTTAGAGGTTTTCTTTGTCTGAATCTATCTTTACTGTATGTCTCTCTTTTTCTGACCACATGAGTCTTTAATTTGCTAAGCAATATGGATAGGATTAATGGCATGACTTTGATGGCTGGATCCATCCATTCCTTAGCTTTCTGAGAGTCTAGCCTCATGCCAGGGGTACTGGCAGAAGCTATGTCTACTGCCACAATTCTGTGGAGTTTCAAGGTCCCTGCCACCACCAAAAAGCATGCTGTCAGCTATTCATAAGCATCATTTATGTGCTTTGTTGCAGAGCCTCTTAAAAGGGCTGCAAGGCTTTTTCAGCTAAAGCTGAGTCAGGAAACCTCTCTTAAATGAGACACATTTGCCTCTAGAAAACAGCCCACCTGAGAAAATGCTGCTATCAATAAGCCAAGCTTGCTAGGCGGTGGTGCACACCTTTAATCCCAGCAGCCAGGTGGTGGCACACACCTTTAATCCAGCAGGTGGATCTCTGTGAGTTCGAGGCCAGCCTGGTCTACAAGAGCTAGTTCCAGGACAGGCACCAAAGCTACAGAGAAACGTTGTCTCAGAGGGGAAAAAAAGAAGAAGAAGAAGAAGAAGAAGAAGAAGAAGAAGAAGAAGAAGAAGAAGAAGAAGAAGAAGAAGAAGAAGAAGAAGAAGAAGAAGAAGCCAAGCTTAATTCTGTTCTTTTGTATCTAGAATTACTTTCTAAGCTCTCTCAGGTTTTATGTGGATGCAGTTGTCTACGTTGGTACCATTTGTTGACAGAGGTTTTCTGTCCACCCAGGTCCCACAGCTGTTTTGTCCCAAAGAAACACACAGAGGTCTACATTCATTAATTATAAACTGGTTGGCCTATTAGCTCAAGCTTCTTATTAACTTTTTTTTTTTTTTTTAGACAGGGTTTCTCAGTAGCTTTGAAGCCTGTCGTGGAACTAGCTCTTATAGATCAGGCTGGCCTCGAACTCACAAAGATCCACCTGCTGGATTAAAGGTGTGTGCCACCACCTGGCTGCTTCTTATTAACTCGTATAACATACATTAGCCCTAATTCTTGTCTGTGTTAGCCACATGGCTTGGTGCCTTTTATCAGCGAGACATTTTCATCTTGCTTCCTCTGTGTCTGAGTTATGACTGCAGATGGAGTCTTTCCTCTTCCCTGAATTCTCCTGTTCTGGTCACCCCGCCTATACTTCTTACCTGGTCATCTAGCCTATACTTCCTGCCTGGCTACTGGCCAATCAGTGTTTTATCAAAGCAATACAAGTGACAAATCTCCATTGTCCCACAAGCAGGAGCCCACCCCTAAGGGCCAGCACTCAGAAACGGGATACCCCAGTAATGAAATTATTCCTAATGATAGTCTGCTATACTCATAGATTGGTACCTAGCCCAATTGTCATCAGAGACATTTTACTAAGCAACAATGGAAACAGATAGAGGCCCACAGCCAAACATTAGGCTGAGCTGGAGGAATCCTGAGGAACAAGGGAAAGAAGGATTTTAGGAGCCAGAGGAGTCAAGAACACCACAAGAAAATTCACAGAATCAACCAACCTGGGCCATAGGGGCTCACAGAGACTAAACTGACAACAAGGGAGTCTGCATGGGACTGAACTGAACTAGGCACTCTGCACATATGTTACAGTTGTGTAGCTTGGTCTTCTTGTGGGACTCCTAACAGTGGGGACATGATGTGGGATTCCCCTCTGTATGCTGTGAATACCATTGGTTAATAAAGGACTTCTTTGGACCTATAGCAGGGCAGAACTTAGCTAGGTGGGGGAAACTAAACTGAATGCTGGGAGAAAGGAGGCAGAGGAGGGAGAAGCCATGGAGCCCTGCCAGAGACAGACTTTAGCCAATAAGTCACAGCCACATGGAGATACACAGATTACTAGAAACGGGTTAAATTAAGATGTAAGAGTTAACAAATAAGAAGCTAGAGCTAATGGGTCAAACAGTGATTTAAATAATATAGTTTCTGTGTGGTTATTTCAGGGCTAAGCAGTGGGGAACTAACTAGCAGCCTCCCTCTAATAGGGGCAGGGACTAGATCTGACTTTGTTGCTTGTCTTTGGGACCCTTTGCCTCATCCAGCCTTAATAGTCCATGGCTAGCTGATATCCAGTGTGGCTTGTGTTGTAATTCATTCTCTCTCTCTCTCTTTCTCTCTCTCTCTCTCTCTCTCTCTTCTCTCCACTCCATAATCCCCTTATCCATTAAATAAAATTTGTACTCAGGTTCTTTCTTCATGGTTCTTTCTTATCTGTCTGTCTCCTGTATGGCCTCAGGCCACCTATAGAGGCCTAGGTGACCTCCCACTGCCCATTGTGGGACCAGCCTCAGTCACCTGCATTTATGAATGATAACAGCCTGTCCTTTTCTGAAGAGATACAGAGAAGAAGAGGGGAAAGTTCGATTGGGATGTTAAAACAAATAAAAGATGTCTTGGGCCTAGAGAGATGGTTCAGAGGTTAAGAACACATGCTGTTCTCTAGAGGACCTGGGTTTAATTACCAGCACCCACATGGCAGCTCACAACTGGTTAAAAACTCCTGTTTTGGGGTTCAATCTTCTTCTTCAGGCACTGTAGTGCACATATATACATGCAGGCAAAATGTTCATACATATAAAAATAAGTTAAAATAAAAAAGTCTTTTTAAAAATGCTTTTCTTTTTAACTCATGCAATCCCACCACACCCTGAGTCGCTACCTAATCCTCTCCAGCAAACTTCCTTGTTAGGTTCAGCCTTCTGTCCCCAGATGGACATTCTGTCCCAAATCAGACTCCTCCCCCACTTCTCAAGCCTTCCTGTATCTCTGTCTGCTTTTTCATGCACGAAAGGCAATTGTTACACTTGGCAAAACAAAACAAAACAAAAAAAAAAAAAAAAAAAAAAACCTTTCTCTCTCTCTCTCTCTCTCTCTCTCTCTCTCTCTCTTTCTCTTTCTTAAATAAAACCATCTCTGATGAAGGAGTTGTATTGGTTCAAGACCTCCAACTCATTAAATCCACAGTGGTTCCTCTTCATCCTGTAGTGCCTAACCCTTACACAATTCTTTGCACTATCCCTCCAACCTCCCACTTCTCAGTTCTAGATCTCAAGGATGTTTTTCTCTATTCCTCTCAGCTCTCAATCTCAAAATATCTTTGCCTTCACCTGAACTGACCCTGACACTCCCCTCTCCACACAGCTCACCTGGACCATCCTTCCCCAGGGATTCTGGAACAGCCCACACCTACTTGGTCAGGCTTTAGCTTCTGATCTACTCTCACTGACTCTCCCTAACTCTAAACTCATACAGTATATAGATGATATTTTACTTTGCAGCCCATCATTGGCGATCAGCAAAACTGTTAGCTCCACTCTTTTAAATTTCCTGTCCAAAAAGGACCATAGAATCTCACCTTCTAACTATTACTCCAACCTGAAAAGCTATTACCCTAGACAGAAAAAAAGCTAATTAAGTCCCTTGCAGTTCCTTCTACAAAAGAGGTTTTATTGTTCCTAGGAATAGCTGGCTTCCTGTGTTCCTGGATCCCCTCCTTGTCCGTACCTTATACGAGGCAGCTCTCGGCTCTCTGCATGAGCCCCTTCTCCATCCCATTGCTAAACCCTTCCAGAGACTCTAACAAGCCCTTATTCAGGCCCCAGCTCTTCATCTCCCAGATTTAACTCATCTTTTCTCCCTCTATGTAACAGAGAAGGAGGGATAATCCCTTGGGGTCCTAGACATCAGCTGGGACCTTCCTTTACACCTGTAGTATACCTGACAATGAAGATGGACCTCATCACTCAGGGCTGGACACCCCTGCATACATGTTTTAATGGTCCCTGAGCTTCTGATTCATGAGTCAAATAAACCAACCTTTGGGTCACCCACCACTGTCTTCTCCCACCACAATCTGTCCCATCTCTTAATTTACAAGGCTTACAAACCTTACCCCCTCCCTGTGTTCTTTTCCTCCAGGTGGCACTAGTAGAAGATGCCACATTCACTTTCCAATGCTGCCCACCTCTTAATATCTCAAATCTCCTTCCTCAACCTAACATTAATTATCCCCCATCTCATTCCCGCATAGAAACCTTAAAGGATCTACTGCCCCACCCCTCACATATACAGGAGGGCAAACTGTCCCAGGCCACTAATACCTGGTACACAGATGGCAGCTCCTTTTTATGTGAGCAGGCTATGCCACAGTGTCAGATACTCCCTGCCCATACCACTAATTAGCAGGCTGAGTTAATAGCCCTTACCCATGCCTTCCAGTTAGCAAAGGGACAATCTTTAAATGTTTACACAGACTCCAAATATGCTTTCATATCCTCCTGTCCCACACAGCTATCTGGAAGGAGTGTGGGCTTCTTATGACAAAAGGAGGGTACATAACTAACACAGGTTACATTATGGACTTGTTAAAAGCCTCCCATCTCCCCAAAGCTATAGGAATTTTTCACTGTCAACAGCTGCATTATCTCCAAGGGAAATAACCAGGCTGACCAAGCAGCTAGCACAGCAGCATTCCAGAGCCCAAACCTACCTCAATCACCTCAGGGGGTTCATACAGTACAGTCCACATCCTCGCAGACACCCCCTGACACCCAGCAAATTCTGTCCTACCTAATCAGCTCTTTCATCCCAATAGCAAAGCTCTGTTTCATTTTGTCAAGGTTCACCTTTATCCCACCCCTGAGGATTTAGAATTCTTAAAAACGATCCCTGCCTTGATGTGGGAGTGTCCTATATCAGTCTGTTGATTTCATTGGCTAAAATAAAGAAACTGCCTGAGCCCATTGATAGGCCAACCCTTAGGTGGGTGGAGTAGACAGAAGAGGATTCTGGGGAAGGAAGCTGAGTCAGAAGGAGTCGCCATGATGTTCCCAGTCCCTGCAGATGCAGGCTAAATCTCCCCGGTAAGCACACCTTGGGGTGCTACACAGATTATCAGAAATGGGCTAGTCCAGGTGCAAGAGCTAGCCAATAAGAGGCTGGAACTGATGGGCCGGGCAGTGTTTAGGTGAATACGGTTTGTGTGTTGTTATTTCGGGGCTTAAGCTGAGCCATGCGGGCGGCCGGGTGCGGGGGAAACACAGCCTGCCGCTCCTCTTACTACAGATTGGCGCCCAGACGTGATGGGCTAAATCCACGTAAAACCTGAGAGGGCTTAAAAAGGACAGAGAGAGAATTTAAGACAGCTTTTTGCTGTTTCTGGGTTGCGTGCTGCAAAGAAATTGTCCTGACTCAGCAACAGGAAAAAACTGGCTGTTTTAAAATGCCGGCTTTCTGGGCTGTGCCGCCGTTAGGATCTCTGTCTGGCTCCTTTGGGAGACAGAGCTTTCGAATGGAGCATTTGGAGTAAAATGCTATGGCTTGCTTGATGGCAATGTGGACTGCTGTGTGCCTGGAACTGTGCGCAGCTCGGGCGCACCAAATGGCTCTGAGGCAGGAGCGGCTCAGCTCAGCCATGATGAACTGAGCTGGTCTCAAGCAGGAACTACCGTAATTACTGTGATAACAGCGCACTTAAGGTTTAGACTTTACAGGACACAGGCAGTACCGTATTACCCCTACATGGTGCAACTTAAGTTTTTAAGAAGTGCTTAACATTTTAAGAAATGCTCCTGGATAGTAAAAAAATTACAGATTCACAATAAAACAGATTCAGACAGACCACTAAATGAGTCACAATGTTGGATAAATGTACGTGGGCTTGAGAGAGAAAAAAATATATATATAGAGAGAGAATAAAGTTAATGCCTTTAAAATTAAAAAGGTAAAGTCTTTAAAGAGACAGAGAACAGATAGTTAAGAGAGTAAAAGAAATAAAGAAAATAAGCCACGTAAAAATGGAAAATTCACAGAGAGTCTGGATTATGTACATTGTGTTTTCTTTAAAATTTTTGACTGTGAAGGAGCTAAGTACAGAGAGACATTTCATTATATGGGCTGCCAAGTGGAACCAGAATGGATATCATGAGGGTATGACTTCAGAATTTGGGTCTAAGGATATGATGCTTCGGAAAGGGTCTTCTTTTGTTTTCACAGAGGACAAGACCCTGTGGATTTCTTCTATTCCAATTTGGTATGATAGACCACGCCCTCCTGAAAGGTTGCTGTGAACACCCTCAAAAAATTACTTCACTCAACTGCCAACTGAGATGACCCTGACACACAGGTTATACTATGAAAGACCTAATTAACGACGCCCCCATTCAGCAGGAAGCAGTTTGGAGAGAAAAACTGCGCCCATGTTCCCAAAATATTGTTTATAAATGTTTTTTTACATTTAAAGGGGGATATGATATAGATATGAATATTTTGCATTGGTGTGGATTTTAAGGTCAATTTTGTTATATGTATATGTATTTTTGATCTTGGTTAAGGTATTGTGATTGTGTAGTTAATTTTTAAAATGTAATATATAATTAGGAAATATAGGTTGTTGTTGAATAATCATAAATAATAGTCAAGCTTGTAGTCATGTTAGATTTTCTAGATATATGGAGATATATTTCAATTAGATAGGCATTCTTCATATCTCTCAAAGATTGCAGAATATGGCCTTTAAATATTTTAATAATTTAGGACTTTTCATGACAATGAGACACGTCTGCTCCTGGCAGCACCAATCTACTTTGAGATGAAGATGGGCATCGAAGAGGATCCTTATGGAGTTTGATAGCCAGCCATTGGGCAAGAGACTGTTCTTGCCTGGACTATTGCATAAACTGGACACAAAGAACCCGCAGAGAGAGGACTGCTGAACTTGCCTAAAGGTGAGATGATCTTTCAGGGTTCCTGATTCATAAAAGAGTCTACGAGACATTCTGCAGGACTCAGGACACAGCAGAAAGTGACTGAACTGTCTTTTGAAATTTCCTGCTTCATAAAAATGTTTGCTGGATACTGTGGGCCTGAAGGCCGAAGATAGATGCCCCAACGGTACAGAGGAACTTTGGGTGACTGTCCAGGCAGCCGAGATGTCTCTGTCATTACTAGAGTTTTCTTATTTCTTGTTTAGTATTATATCCTTCTGGAGTCTTTGATGGAGTTGAAGAATGGATACATAGTTGTAGTTTTCCTTAGTTATGATAAAAGATAAAATAGATACAAATATTGTAACTGTAATTCTTACTTGATAACTGTTTTGCTATATGTAATTTTACTATGTTAAAATGAAAGCCTTCCTTTTTGTTTAAACAGAAAAAGGGGAAGTGATGTGGGAGTGTCCTATATCAGTCTGTTGATTTCATTGGCTAAAATAAAGAAACTGCCTGAGCCCATTGATAGGCCAACCCTTAGGTGGGTGGAGTAGACAGAAGAGGATTCTGGGGGAAGGAAGCTGAGTCAGAAGGGAGTCGCCATGATGTTCCCAGTCCCTGCAGATGCAGGCTAGAATCTCCCCGGTAAGCACACCTTGGGGTGCTACACAGATTATCAGAAATGGGCTAGTCCAGGTGCAAGAGCTAGCCAATAAGAGGCTGGAACTGATGGGTCGGGCAGTGTTTAGGTGAATACGGTTTGTGTGTTGTTATTTCGGGGCTTAAGCTGAGCCATGCGGGCGGCTGGGTGCGGGGAAACACAGCCTGCCGCTCCTCTTACTACA
>CAWTZC010000086.1:0-23516 GCA_963919715.1 Microtus obscurus
TTTTTTATTGGAAAAAAAAAATTTCTGCCTCCTCCCGCCTCCCATTTCCCTCCCACTCCTCCCTCCCCTCCTCCCCTCCCCCCACTCCCTCCCCCTCCCTCTCCAGCCTGAAGAGCAGTCAGGGTTCCTGTGGAAAGTCCAAAGTCCTCCCCCTCGATCCTGGTCTAGGAAGGTGAACGTCCAAACTGGATAGGCTCCCACAAAGCCAGAACATGAAGTAGGATCAAAACCCGGTGCCATGGTCCTTGGCTTCTCAGCAGCCCTCATTGTCCGCCAAATTCAGAGAGTCCGGTTTTATCCCATGCTTTTTCAGTCACAGTCCAGCTGGCCTTGGTGAGCTCCCAAAGACTCAGCCCCCCACTGTCTCCACGGGTGGGCGCACCTTGTGGTCCTGACTTCTTTGCTCATATTCTCCCTCCTTCTGCTCCTCATTGGGACTTTGGGAGCTCAGTCCAGTGCTCCAGTGTGGGTCTCTGTCTCTATCTCCATCCATCGCCAGGTGAAGTTTCTATGGTGATATGTAATATATTCATCAGTATGGCTATAGGATAGAGTCATTTCAGGTTCCCTATCCATAGCTGCCCCAGGAACTAAATATGGAAGCAGAGAGGGAAATCAGAGAAGCATCACCTTTCACAATAGCCACAAACAGCATAAAATATCTCGGGGTAACTCTAACCAAAGAAGTGAAGGATCTATTTGACAAGAACTTTAAAGCATTGAAGAAAGAAATTGAAGAGGATACCCAGAAAATGGAAGGATCTCCCTTGCTCGTGGATTGGGAGGATCAACATAGTAAAAATGGCAATCCTACCAAAGGCAATTTATAGATTCAGTGCAATCCCCATCAAGATCCCATCAAAATTCTTCACTGATCTTGAAAGGACAATAATCAACTTTATATGGAATAACAAAAAACCCAGGATAGCCAAAACAATCTTATACAATAAAGGAACTTCGGGAGGCATTACCATCCCTGACTTTAAACTCTATTACAGAGCTACAGTAATGAAATCGGGGTGGTATTGGCATAAAAATAGAGAAGTCGACCAATGGAATCGTATAGAAGACCCGGATTTTAACCCACAAACCTATGAACACCTCATTTTCGATAAAGGTGCTAAAAGTATACAATGGAAGAAAGAAAGCATCTTCAACAAATGGTGCTGGCACAACTGGATGTCAACCTGTAGAAGAATGAAAATAGACCCATATCTATCACCATGCACAAAACTCAAGTCCAAATGGATCAAAGACCTCAATATCAATATGAACACACTGAACCTGATAGAAGAGAAAGTGGGAAGTACCCTACAACAGATGGGCACAGGTGATCGCTTCCTAGGTATAACCGCAGCAGCACAGTCATTAAGGGCAACATTGAATAAATGGGACCTACTGAAACTGAGAAGCTTCTGTAACGCAAAAGACACTGTCACTAAGACAAAAAGGGAACCCTCTGACTGGGAGAAGATCTTCACCAACCCCGCAAAAGACAAAGGTCTGATCTCCAAAATATATAAAGAACTCAAGAAACTAGACTTTAAAATGCTAATTAACCCAATTTAAAAATGAGGCACTGATCTGAAGAGGGAATTCTCAACAGAAGAAGTTCAAATGGCCAAAAGGCACTTAAGGTCATGCTCAGCCTCCTTAGCGATCGGGGAAATGCAAATCAAAACAACATTGAGATATCACCTTACACCTGTCAGAATGGCTAAAATCAAAAACACCAATGATAGCCTTTGCTGGAGAGGCTGTGGAGAAAGGGGTACCTTCATCCATTGCTGGTGGGAATGCAAACTTGTGCAACCACTTTGGAAAGCAGTGTGGCGGTTTCTCAGGAAATTTGGGATCAACATACCCATGGACCCAGCAATGGCACTCTTGGGAATATACCCACAAGATGCCCGATCATATGACAAGGACATTTGTTCAACTATGTTCATTGCAGCATTATTTGTAATAGCCAGAACCTGGAAACAACCTAGATGCCCTTCAATGGAAGAATGGATGAAGAAAGTATGGAATATATATTCATTAGAATACTACTCAGCGGTAAAAAACAATGACTTCGCGAATTTTGCATGCAAATGGATGGAAATAGAAAACACTATCCTGAGTGAGGTAACCCAGACTCAAAAGGATGAGCATGGGATGTACTCACTTATAATTGGTTTCTAGAGATAAATGAAGGTCAGTGAGTCTATAATTTGATACCCTAAAGAAACTAATTAGAAGGTGAACCCAAAGAAAAGCATACAGCTATCCTCGGGGGTTATGGGAAGTAGACCAGATTGCCGGGCAAAAATTTGGGATCTTGGGGGGGTGGTGGGAGGGGGGATAAGGGAGAAGGGGAGAGAAATGTGAGAAGGGGAGGGTGGGGGGAACTTGGGGCAACGGGATGATTGGGATAAAGGAAGGTTGGTTAGGGGAGCAGAGAAGCACACATCTTAATTAAGGGAGCCATCTTAGGGATGGCAAGAGACTTGGATTTATTTGATTTTTAAAGTTTTTTTAAGTGTGTGTGTGTTCCTGTATATGAGTGTGCACATGTGCATAGTGAGTATGTGGTGGTCTAAGGACAACTTGCATGAATTAGTTTCCACTTTCTTCAATGGGGGTGGGTCTCCGGGCTTAAACTGAGTGCATCAGGCATGACAGAAGGTGTCTTTACCTACAGAGCTCTCTTCTTAGCCCTTGATCTTATGCAGTTAAGTTATATTTTCTAAAACAAATATGAAAATCATAATAGCTATAAATTATCAATTCTGTGATGGGATATCTTTGTGGTCATATTATCACAATTGTTCCTCGTATTCTTGATCTTCACTATAATCAAATGTGTATTAAGATAATGTAGCAATGACTTCTATGATCTGTTGTTCATTCAGAACAATTTTAAAATTAAGTCCATTGTTGTTATTAGTAGCTATATAAAAGTAAAAGATACTATTGTTTTGTTATTTCTTCTGAATTTGAGGGAAAAGGGGGGATCAAAAGGCTTCAAAATCAAAGGACAGTTACTCACAAGACTCAGGAAGTAATCTTACAAAAGTCTGGAAGTATATAAAACTTAAAATGCTCAAGAAGTTGCTGACATCTACAACCTGGGGTATTCAAAGGCTCTCCCTCAAAGCTGTAAAGGAAGGCCTTGAGTCAGTGAATTCCCATTAACTTGAGTCAGATTTTTCTGTGGGTATCACCTTTGCTCATGATATCACTCTTTTCTCTCTATGATCGGACTCCAGGAGTTCATCCCAGTGCTTAGCTGGGGATCTCTGCATCTACTTTTATCAGTTTCTGGATGAAGATTCTATGATGACAATTAAGATAGTCATGATCTGGCTCCTTGGAGCCCATTCCCTATAAAATAATACTTCTCTCAGCTTAGATACGGGGGGGGGGGGCACTGATCCTGCCTCAAGGCATTGTTTACTCCCCATGTGAGGCCTCTCTGAAGAGTGTATGGGGGGTGGGGGGATCGAAGGTGGGGAAGTGAAAGGACATGAGGGAGAGGAAATGAGGATTACTATGTTAAATAAGATTGTTTTTAAAAATATATTTTAAAATTACCAAAAAAATTAATGCCTGGAGAAGTTTGCAATTCCAACTGGGGAGCTATTTGCAAGTTATGCATGGGGCTGAGATTCAGCTTCTGTGAGTCATCACTCCCACCAGGATGAAATGCCCACAAATGAAGATGTCTTTGCCCATCCATGTTCCTGTAAGCTCTTCCATGATTTTGTAAGTAACAACATTAATCATTGGTTTGTGTAGCTAGATTTTGATAAAAATAATTTCTTTATTTTATTGTTCACTCCCTCTAGGAAGTGAATAAATTCTTGCCCACATCTCTCCAATGAAAGTCACATAACAGAAATAAACAAACAAAAGATCTATAAATAAAAAAGTTATCATCTATAGTCTGTTATATGTGAGGTCAGACAGGGGAGGATCATTCTGTACCTTATGCTGGACTGTAATTAACTATGTCTCAAACTCTGGTAATCTTCCAGTTACAGCCTCCCCAGTGTTTGGATTAGTAGTGTGGCATATGTGTATTATTTTATCTTTTTATGGTGATATAAAACAGTATTTTCCTATTAAAAGTTGTAGTATTTCTTTAAAACTATTTAGACCACCAGCTCACAAATAACAACATGGAAACATATTTAATTATAAAAGCCTTAGCTTAGACTTATTCCTAACTAATCTTATAACAAATTAACCAATATTGTTTAATTTATGCTCTTTTGTAGGGCTTGTTTATCTTTCTCTGTATTTCCTCTGCACATCTGCATCTTGCTTCCTCTGCACCTGGATTGTGACTCTGTCTTTCTTCCTCTCAGTGCTTTCTCTCTGCCCAGAAGTCCTACCTATCTCTTCTGCCTATCTATTGGACATTCAGCTTTTTATTACACTGAGCACAGCAATACATCTTTGCAGTGTATCCTACACCTGTAATTAGTACATATTATAATTGAATATTCAGAAGCATAATGTAAAGATCGTGATTGTTCTCTTTAGCTCTTGTCAGTATAGTAAAGTAGTCCACCTTTAGCAAAACAAGGGTGTTTGTGTTTTACAGAGGATCTTCGTAGAGTTCTGATAAATGGTGTTTCTCTAATCCTAGACACACTAGCAGTAAAACCATAACAGCGTGGAAAGATTGAGATGAAGAACTGCTCTCATCAGCAGATTTGCATATTGTTAACAGTAGATTAATTCAGTGTTTGCTAGTGGCATAGTGTGGGTGTCATAAAACTATTTTTACGCTTCATACAGATGGCTTTAAATCAACAATTTGATTTAAAATATGAGCCTCATATTTATGTTTGAGTGGCAGGTTGTCATTTATTCTTAATACTATTCTCATATTCTGTTTTATTAAAAAAGTGTCAACTCATAGCATATACAGATGAATAAAATCTACCTCAAGTTTTCATTAAAATATTTATGAAGGATTCAGGAGATAAATATAGCATCAGCTTAGAAGGAGGCAAAATACTGACTGCAATGGAATAAAAATGGGGAGTTCCACTCATTCAAATAAATAAAAAGAAATCATAACAAAACATTTTTTGACTATAATAATACTTAGAAAATTTTCTAAAAGGGAAATTTCAGGTAAAAGTAATGCACCATATTACAAGGGACTTCTGTTTATCAGTCATTGTGGTTGGAAGTGAAAGGGACGTGGGAACATGCAAGGAGGACAAAGAAATGTGCCTGTCCATCAGAAAATGCTTCTGCACTAACTTCCATTTTGTTTGGGACAAATTCCTGTTGAGAATACTAAATATATGACCAAGGAGCTTTGTGACATTCATGGAAGAAGATACAGCTCAGTCTACTATTCTTCATCTTCAGGTATATATCAATATGAACACTTAAGTTTTTAAGACTCATAAAGACCTTTCAAATGTCTTCAAAATCATCAGCTTTCAAAGGAACAGTCAGGGGCTACGTCTATCACTAAACTCAGTTTATTGTATTTCCTAAAAAAAGGTGGGGGGGTTGAAAAGTTAAACTAGAGTTTTGTGCATTGATGTTGATTAACAGTAACCAGGGAAGTTGCACTTCAGAGAAGATATAAGTGTACTTTCTTTCTCTATTTCCATCCACCCAAAATAGCAACACAAAGTGAACTCAGAAAGATGACAGAAGAGTGGATGGCTAGGAAATGCTGGAACCCCCAAACAATATGGTAATGAATACTAAGGGGCCTCTTTTAAACTTTATTGTAGTGGGATGCCACTTGCTCATTTCCCGGCCACCCAGACTCTGGAAATAACCACACAGAAACTGTATTAATTAAATCAATGTTTGGCCTATTAGCTCTAACTTCTTATCAGCTAGTTCTTACATATTAATTTAACCCATTTCCATTATTTCATATGAGGTTCGTGGCCTACCAACAAGGTTCTGGCATGTCTGTCTCCAGCCACGACTCCATGGCTTCTGTCTGACTTCACTTCCTTTCTTCCAGCATTCAGTTTAGTTTCCCCCACATAGCTCTGCTCTACCTTATCACAGGTCCAAGACAGTTTCTTTATTAACCAATGGTATTCACAGCATACAGAGGGGAATCCCACATCACTCTATGTCTCTGACTTGGCAGTAAAACAGGTGATTACTATTAAATACTAAGAGGTCCGTGGATAAAAAGCAGAAGAAATTTAATCAAATAGGAAGCAAGAAAAAAGATATGACCACACTCTACTTGGCATCCAAGTTGAGCATAGCAATAAAGATAATGTATTGGCAATAAACACTGTACTTCAAGAAAGTCATATAGAGAACTTATACCCAAACCTATATCTGCCAGTAAATCCAAAGTAATAACCCAGATCCACCACAACACTTCTGGAAACTAATAAAGCATCATTATTCTTCCTCACACAGTACAGTGGCCAGAAAAGATGAAGGTGAAAGGAGAGCACTTGCCTTCATAATTAGACACCAAAACACATAGAGATAGCAAGAGTTACTGGCCTCAGACCTGCGGTGTCTTTGGTGTATAAGAAGACATTGGGGAGTGACGACAATCACCATTTCCCATCTATAAGACCAAACTCCTTGCACACTATCTCTCTGCTCCATCTCAGAAGGAAGCTAAGACAGGGCCAATAAGGATTGGTAGCAAGAAATGCATCTCTGAAAGGTTAGTGGAGATCGGACAATGGCTCATACCCAGAATCAATAAACCAATCTTATTTTCTCTAGGAGAAAATAGGGAGCCTATTCTTGCATCTTTGCCTGTCAGTAGGAAAAGGAGTTTCTTTCTTTCCCAATGGAGTGGTTTCATTGTCAACTAAAAACAAGATTGAAAAAGATCCAAAGTCTCATAACACCCAGTATTTTCAAGTTTAAATTTCAGAATTTACTCATGTTAATAACCAGTTAATTCTCAGACTGAATGAATGACATGATTAATTTTAACATTCCATAAAAGAGATGTTAGACTTATCTGATGTTTTATATCAACCATTGTAAAAAAAAAATGTTTCAAAGAGCAACCATGCATGTTTATTTGAAAAAAATAAAAATAGAACAACTTAGCAAAAAGTGAAAGCTATGCAAAAGAAACAAATGCAGAATTTAAAATTGAAAGCAGAACTAACAGGAAAACTGAACCCACAGCTGAAGTTGGAAATTCTGTCTCCCTTTCTCAACAACCAATGAGGTTGGTGAGGATGAAGAAGAACTCACTTTCAATAGCCCTTATTGTCAAATAAGCACCAACATTAGAATCACTCCGCAAAACAATGGCAGCCTTTTTCCCCACAGGAAAAAGTCCTATCCTAAAACATCATAAAGCAAACCTCAAAACATATTAAAAATAATTGAAGTCATACAAATGGGTTCTTTAATTTCAGTGGCATCAAACTCAAAACCAACAATCACAATGGGCCATGAGAACCCTAAAACATTTAGAAAATAAAATAATTCTCAATAACCCAAACAATGATAAGAAAAAATGAGGGAGAAAAAACCCTTACATTTATCTAAATGAAAATGCAAAATACTACAATGTGTAAAATACTATTAAAAACACAGTTTAAGAAATTTTTAGCATTAAGTGAATGAATAAGAAAGGAAAGAAAGATTCCTCACTGACCTGACTTCTCATCTCACGAAGCTAGAATACAAATAAACCCAAACCTGAGACAAAGAAGTGTAAAGGTAATAGCAATCATTAGTATCAAAGCGGAAAGTGACAGATAAAATCAATATTAAAGAACTTTTTTCTTTAGAAAGGACAATAAATGTGATGAAGCTCTGTAATGATAAAAAATATTGAGAAGTGAGACCCTTTTTAATAGCAGCCATAAAACAGAACCACTGGACAAACTGAGATTACTACAAATGAAGTAATATTAAAGCTTGCCACATATAAAATTGACATCCTTGCTGAAATGGACTGAAAACAACAACAACCAGAACAACAACAGCAACAACACATACGCACACATCTACCTATACAGTATCATAATTCACATGCATGCTAATTCTGCCTCCCCATCCATCTGTCTTGTTGGTGATTCCTTTTTTTTCTTCTCAGCATTCTTCCTGCCCCCAAAATCCTGACTAGCTAGTGGCTGTTCAGCTTTTTATTAGACTAATCTGAGTGACACATCTCCACAGCACACACACACACACACATATATATGTTATATATCTATGAAATTCTAAACTGGCATGTTAATATTATAATAGTATTTACATGTTATATATTACATATTAAAATACTCTATGTATTAAATAAATAATATCAATATATTTATAAATTAGTATAAAATATGTATATTATTTCCCAGTATGAAAAGAACCCATATACCTCAAATGAAGTAGGGAACAATGTGAATACATTTCCAGGATTGATGCTTAGTAGGAAAACAAAGAGTAAGTAGCAAACAAAACAAGCAAAAATAAATCCAAGGAAGAAATTCAACAAATTTGTAGAGGGTAGGATTCCACAGTATTGTTAAAATAATCATGCTTTAGATATGGAGCAAAAGCAATTATTATTTGGGGTTAAATAAGAATTTGAAATAAAAAACTGAACAGGTATAACTCTAAAAGCCTGCCATGATGAATAATTTTGTTGATGGAAATATTCTATAAATATTACTTTCCTATTTATAGTGTTGGAAGACAGTTTAGAAGTGTCTATTGTGCAAAACTGGGCAGTGGATGCATGCTTCTCTAGAATATTCTGCATATTCTGCTATATTATTTCTCATAGTAACATTGACAGTTATAATTATCTTAAAAGTTTAATTTGAAAAATGAAGAAACATCGGGAGATAGCACAATTTGGTAAATTGATACTTAAATATATGTGTGTATATGTGTGTGTGTGTGTTTATATATATGTTGTATATAGCTGAACAATCACGAGGCTCTGTGTTTCATACTCAGTATCCATGTTTTTAAAGAATGCCAGGCAAGATAAACAAGTACATAAGTCCAGGCACTGAGGAGGTAGATACAGAAGAATCCCCTGAGGCCTTAATGGGCAGCCAACCGAGCCTAATATGTGATCCTAACTTCCTCGGGAAAGACCCACTCTCAAAAGACAAGGTGATCTCTGATTCCCACATGAATTTCACATGTGCACATGTTCTGAACAATGAACACACATTGCTGTATTGAACATCTCCACATTCAAACACAAAAATAAACAAGCATCCTCGTATATAACAAATTAGAAAATAACTGTGATGGTTATTCTTGAGTAACACATAACGGTATAAAAAGAAGACCAGAGATTAGTATAGCACAACTCTAATTGTGTTTGTGAGTGTATGCTCAGAGATGACTGGCATGTGGAATAGTTACTAAGGGTAAAGATCAGCTCTGGGTGGAGTGTGGGTGGCACTGTTTAATCGGTGTGTGCATAAATGTGGCTATATGTATGCATATGTGTGTGTGTATATATATAATAACTAAGAAAATTCAATTTCATGATTATGAAACAGAGTAGGGACTTTGAAAGTATTTGGGAGCATGAGAGAAACTGAAGGGAGGAAAGGAGAAAATTAAATAATTATAATCTAAAAAATAAAAATCATGATAAAAACAAATGGGTTGACCTTTGCATAGTTTATTAGAACTATGATTTGTGAATGACTAGGGAAAGGGACATCTCTTACTCAATATCATGTCACCAAATCACAGTCTAATATCTGGTACATAACAAATGTTTCTTTAAATCCTGTTGCTGATTTCATTGAAAGCAATATCATTGCATGGATAGAGGCAGAAACTTTTCTGTGAGTGAAGAATGGAAAAGGAAGTGAGAATGTAAACAGATTTTCTGTGGTAAAATCTTGATTCCAAAGGCAAGAAGAGACAAAAGTGCAGGACAGGGAAGATTGTTCTGTTAGTAAAGAGAAAGCCACTATGAGGATCTGAGTTCTACTCTTGTTTCTGCATAAAAGGCCAGATATCACAGCACCCACTGCAATCTTGTTGCTGGGGAGATAAAGATATGATGGTTTCTGGGGCTTGCTGGCTAGTCATCCTAGCCTAATTGAAGAGCTTCAGGTGTCAGTGAGAAACCCTGTCTCCAAAACACTGTGCATGATTCCTGAGGTGATACACCCAAGATTGTCCTGTGGTTACAGACACACACACACACACGCACAAATACACACACCCCTACATGCATTACCTGTGTACACACATGTAGGTAAACATATGCTCCACACAGACACACACCAAGTCTAAGGTACATTTTTAATTATGTTCTCTATGTGCGTTTTAACATGGAAGATATTTACCTAGCCATCTTTGATAGGTAAAAGAACTAGAGAAAGCTAGAAGACCAGGAGAAAGGATAAGAGGCAGATATTAAGAAGAATTGCTTGAAGGTGGTGAAACGGATGCAGATCTCTGTAGGGGGAGCATGAGATACGCTTGCCTGGTGTTCTTTCAGAAGAAGTGAAAAATAAATCTCAAGTCTGGAAGAACTGGAAACATGTTCATTCTTATTGTGCATTCCATCACATGTTCATGTACCAAAATATTGCATTATCCCAGAAAAAAGGCGCAGATTTTATTTTTCATTTAAAAGTAATATTCTGAAATAAGTGGAAAATGAAAATAGAATCTGAGATGTCTTCATACACCCATTCCTCTTAGACATTGGTTGATCGTTAGGTGTGCAATGCCTTTGTTTGCCCGAGTGTTCCTCCCATATCCTTGGGCTTTTCTTCAACCTTAAATGATGCACCTCCCTCTGGAGCCAGGCTTTCAGCTAATGCTAACAGAAGACCTACTTGGGCTGCATTTAAATGCCTCAACTTATTGCACAAATCGCATTTAATCAGAACAGTATTTTTTGAGCTTATAAACATGCTCTTTTTATTTCCTTTTAAGACATATTCAACTAGTCTGGTGTTTCCCAAGGACAGAATAAATGGAAGAGCCTAAGGATGAATTTGTTCTCTTACCTTTGCACACAAACTCTATTCAACACAGAATATCTTAGGAGGAGATTGTGACCTAGTTTTAGACAGACACTTTTGTAAATTTCATACTCTGTGGTAGAAGAATATTTTAAGCCCTAATTGAACTAAACCATCTCATTAACTGGCTGCACTGACCAATGAGTGTTGCCATGACAACGAGGCAATCAAGTCAGCAGGTCCTACTGTGAGAATTTTCTATTCCAGACATTTTATCAAGTTCTATCTTGCTCGTCCTAAACACTTAGTAATCAGTCATGGAATAAAGAAATGATTTAGTGGCATAGAAAACAGGCTCCATGAGGGGAAAAGAGAGGTGGAGGGTGTGAGAAAAATAATTTCATATCAAAGCATGTTGACATATAATTATTAAGAAAAGCATTTTTAAATATGGTAACACCACATTAGGTTTTTCAACATCAAATTAAAACCTTTAAATGTATATATTAATTTTATCATGTTAAAGCCTCATACATTTTCAAATAGAAATCAGAGTTCAATCAAATGTGGCAAACAGCCCTGCACAATTGATCTCTATGATAATTATAGCTTGTTCAAATGAAAGGTTTTGTGCCCAAATATAACTTAGCGATGGAAGGAGACTGTATGCTAACAAAGAACATTCTCAAAAACAAAATCTAAAACCAAGATTTCAAAATCGTTTTAACTCACATCTCCAAATGTAGATATAAAATAATAGAGCAATGCTAAGACAATAAATAATTTTAAATTTCCATTTCTTTTGTATGTTCGTTATGACTGTTATTTTCTTAGTTTAAGGGACTATAGATTTTCAAATCCGAAGACAATATAAATTTATAATTAAGAACAGGCAAAAAGGGGGGGGGCAATAACAATACAAAACAAAAAGCTGTGGTCCCTAATCCTCTCACCTTTTCCAATTTACTGGAAGAAAATTGAGTATACTATGTTGCACATGGCAGGACCTCGGAAGGGGTAAAAAGTCCTGGATAAAAACAGTATCCAACTAACTAAGCTACCACACATCTTCAAATATTCTCATTAAAATTTACAAGAGGACACATTAAAACATAACACAAAAGTGAAAGGCCACACTATAGACCACACTATCAGACTGATGCACAGAATCTAGAGTTAATTTATTCCTGATAAACTTTGTTTCACAGTTGTTCGGTTCAAACCTAGGGTCTGGGCACTCTAAGAGAGTGCTCTACCTTGGAGTTACATCCTTGGCCTTCGTAATTTTCATGCAGTCTTGCTGTGGGACTCAAGCTGATCTTAAGATATGACATTGCTAGGATCTAATGGGTCACCTAGCTGCTAGCAGCATTTTATATGCTACAAGGAGAGGTGGTTTATCTGTTTTGTCTTACAGGTGTATACCCAGAATCTAGGTAGCTCTTGCTGCTTATCATCATTATTACCTGAAAAGATATTTGAAAAAATTTAAAAGTCTCCTTTACCGATGGAATACCAAACATCTTCCCATTTAGAATATGATGCCATGGACAGCTTCCAGGTGACTAGACAAGCACAAGTCCTCATCTTAGTGGATTTGGGGTGACTAACGAGAAGTTGGATGCTATCATCCTATCCAACCAGAATAAGAATAGTCTCCCTTACTCCTTTTCACAATCTCTATTACAAATAGTTGGGTTCATAGCCAGCCTGATGCCACAGACTGAAAGATTGAGAGGCAAGTGTCTTACTAACCATCAGACAGAAGTGGTGCAGATAATGAAGTATAGGACTCACTCTTGGTGGCTCATTTAGATTTTCATATTCTAGAACTACTCCAGTTTGGATGTTGACTGACCTACATATCATAACTATTTCCAGAAAGGAAAACTAGGAAGAAATCATTTTACTATTTTTATAGGACATGGGATGAAATAGTCTCCACTTTTCTTCCTGCCTTCACTTTAAGTACCAAAAGTTACATGTTGTTTGTGAGTTTTGTGCTTTCCTCTGAACTCAGCCATTCATTAGGTTAAACTGCTTTTACAAAACAGATATTAATCTTGCAGTAAATAAATTTTTTAAATGTTTCTGGAATCAGTTTTATGAGACATAAAATCAGGGCTAAGTGCTCCGTCATACTCATGTTCCTTTGGTCAATCTTGAGAAAGTAGACTCCCAGATGGCTTCAGGATTTACAGTAACAACATTGTGGTAAGAGTCCATAAATACTTAATTAGCTGACTTGTCAAAATTGTGTCCTATGCACAATTCGGTATGCCAAGTTCAGACGGTTAGACTGACTTACAGAAATTCAAAATATGACATTAACACATGTGAATTTTGGGGAGTGCTTTATGAGACAGCCTATTGAATTAGAAAAATACAAATGTAAATGGAAAAAAATCAACTAAATTAAAATTAACAAAAGAAACCCTGATGCGATATTATAAGACAACATCTACAGATGTTGCATTGAATTTGATTTCTGTGGCCATCTACTGCTGAGCTTGCAGCCTTCCCTTAAGTTTAGTTTGTTTCCCTAGAGAGATAGCTTCTGTGTCTAAGGATGGGGGGCAGGGGGGCTATGTCCACTTCTCGTGTCAGCTCTAGAACCCCATCAGTGCAGACCAGGCAAGCCCTGTGCGTGCTGCCTCAGTCTCTATGAGTTCATACGTGCATCAGACCTGTTGATTTAGAAGACTTTGATTTCCTGGTGTCTTCTGTGCTCTTGGACTCTAACATTCTGTTCATCTTCAGCTCTTCAGGGTTCCCTGTCCCCAGATGAGAGAGATTTGATGAAGACACCTGTTTAGGGTTGATGATTCCAAGGTCTGGGATTCCTGCGTGCATCTTTGTGTGTGTATCTGTTCCTTGTACCTTTTCTTGGGGTCTCTCTTCTACGTGCTAGTATTACCATATTCCAATGTGTTAGGTTTTGTTTTGTCTAATTTTATTTTATTATTATCCCTCTGAAGGTTTTAGGTTTCCAATGAGAGGCAGAAAGGGAGTGGATTCGGATGGGCGAGGAGGTGGGAAGGAATTGGGAGGAGAAAGGGGAAATCATAACAAGGATATATTTATTACACGAGGATTAACATCTGTTTTCAATAAAAAGAGAAAGAAGAAATAAATAGAAAATCTGGCTTCTTGGTCAATAAAATTTGTGGAGCTGTATTTCTGACTTTCAGGGAAAAAATTAAATTCTCAAGTTTACAATATTCCTGCACACACATTTCCCCATTCTTTGTATTAGCGAACTTCCCAGAATACTAGAGGTCTGTCTTGTAGCAGGCAGCTTTTTCAAAGCCATCTCCCTGAAGATCTACTTCTGCTGAAGAGAATTAGTTGGGATCATCAAAAATTGTCCTGTAGTTCTGATCGATTTTCTTCAGACATGAGCTCACATTAGAAATATATCTTCCCAGATACTGCAGCATGTGATTTCTCTCATAGGATCCTTGTGAGCCATGAACTTTGGAGACCCAGCCTGGCAACTGAAGTTTCTGTTAGCAATACGTCACCAATTTTCTTGAAATCATGGCTGCAACCAACTGCTGCAGCGTTTGTATCCCATGGTAAGAGAAATTATCTTAGACGTATTGGCACAAGTGACATCATTTACCAGTCATCTAGCCTCTCTGAGGCTAGGGAGGTTTCTTCGTGTCCTAGAGCCTCTGGTAGCTGCAGAATCACCCACCTGTTATTGTAGCAAGTTCTTATACCAGCTACAGCATACTTTGGGTTACATGTCACTAAAGCTGGCTAAACTTGATGCAGTCTCACTGTTAGCAACTTAGCATTTTCAACAAATGATAGAAAGAGTGAAAACTGATTTTCTTCTGGAGCATTTACTATTCACCAAATATATAACCCGAGAGCCATGAGGTCACATGAGTGATCTGAAGAGTGATCTTAAAATGGTAAAATAATTACCATTTTATAGATGGAAAAATCAAGCCTACTGACTGACAAATTTATAAGCACCACACAAGAGAATAAAAAGTTTCCATGGCTTTTCCCATTTTCAAGGCCCCATTATTCTCTCGAATTGTGAAGTCAAGCTCCAGTGTCTGGAAAGAGGAGATTCCTGGGGGCCATGGTTTGTTGAAGAAGCTGTTAGGAGTCATAGACAGGAACGACACACTTTCTTCACTTGCAGATACCAGTAGGTAGCCTGGCACGCACAAGTATGCACTGCTTTCTATCGCTGTAGTAAACAGCACGGACTTAAGAAGGAAAGGGCTATTTCAGCTATAGGTTATGGTTCCGCACAGAAGGAAGTCAAGGCAGAAATTTGAAACAGAGAGCAATTGAAGCAAACTGCTTACTGGCTTACTTCCCCTGACTGGCGTTCAACTTGCTTTTTATATACAACTCACCTGCCCAGGAATGGACCTCTCTCCATCAAATAGCAATCAAGAAAAATGTCTCACAGATATGCCCACAAGCCAACCTAATTGACACCATTTCTTATCGCTGTTTCCAGGTGACTTTAGTTTCTGTCAAGTTTGCAAAAACTAACAGCAAAGATGTTTTACTTGAAATAATCTCATGAACATTGTGAAAAATAATAGTTACTTAGATGTGAAACCTCTAAGGCTGTCCTTTTGGACAAAGACTATAGTCGAGATTATCAAAGTTAGGCAAGGACACAAGGGAGGGATTCAGAGAGGGTATTTAATAGGTACAAAATCATAGCCAGAAAGCAGTATGTATGTAAGTGTTCTACTACCCAATAGCTAATTATAACTAACAAAACTTTATTGTGGGATTCAAAACACTAGGTAGGATATGAGAGTTCTTGCCACAAAGATGTAAAAAATGTTGTCAACATATAAATACCATGGGTTGACAATATATAGTATATAAATACATCAAAGTTCTCATCTACTCCATAACATGCAATTATTATGTCAATAACTCCCTCCAAAAGAACACTGTTTTCAAAAGATTTACATCAACTTTAATTGAAAGCAACTGCCCAACAGGAGAAGAAGTGCTTTGTGGGTAATAGTAATGGGTATACAAGCATGAGGACCTAATTGTGAGTTCTAAGCACTGAAGTGAAAAATTTAGTCTTGGTCAGATGGTCCTGTAACTCCGAAACTGGGAGCTGGGATAGGTAATGATAAGAAGATCCAGAAACTTAGTGAGCAACCAACATAGTTAAAACAGTGATCTTCAGGTCAATGAGGGACCCTGTTTAAAGGGAATATGGCAAAGAGTGAGGGAGGAAGACATTGAATATCTTCCTCAGGCTTCCACATGAGCATGCAACATACATAACACACACACAAATGGTAATTAAGTCCTTTATTTAGCACAAAGGACTTACAATGCACTTTGTGTTGTATCCAACACAAAATGCATCATAGAATAAAGGGCTTAATGCCTCCTATAATCACATGATTCGTTGACTTGTCTACTGAAAATGAAAAGCAAAATTGTTCTGTGTGTGTGCATTTGCGCTCTTGCAAAATTAAAATGTCCTAAGTCAAACTGTCATCAGTTAGGCTCTGCCAGTCTTCTTCCCTGCCCATTTAAACACAGGTGTAAACTGGCACCTATCCTGCCTATCATAGGTCTTCTACTGGGACAGCCTCATCCATCAAAGTTATAGATTTCAAGCATCAAGGGAATCCGCAGGTTTCCGGAAGAGCCATTCCTATACTGCATCGAGAGCATCTGCTAACAGATGACAGATGTGTCCAAGTCCAATGCACAGGCCTGTTCTTGCACAGGCTCTGGCAGATGTCACATACTTCTCCAAAGCAGACAAGACATCAAAAGGAGATTATCTATAATAAATAAATAAATGGAATAGGGATGGGGAGATATCTCAGTTAAATCACTTTTCTTTTAGATCTGAGAACCGTGAGGAGCAGAACCAAACCATTTTTTAAAAATGTTAGGTATAGTAGCATGCACTTGAGGTTCCTGGCCTGAGGAGGAAAAATATCCCTGTTTCTCAATGGTGATTCACCCTAGAGTACTGAGTTCTAAGTGAACAAATGACTCTGTTTGGAAAAAAAAAAAAAAGAGTTGACAGTACCTGAGGGAAGATATCAATTATTGCTTCCTGGTCTCTACACTTATTACTCATATGCACACAAGTACACATGTAATCCTCCCTCCAACAGAATGCACAGCCCATGCAAACACATACACAAAGTAAACACATAAAAAAGAATAGAACAAAATGTTATCCACGAACAGTCTTCTGTATGCTTTGCAAATGAGGATGGTCCTTTCATAATATAATCAGTGATAGTCTCGCATTTTTACAACCTCATTCATCAGAATTTCATATTTTGCTTATAAAGATATTGGAGTGAGTTTGTAAGCTCTGCAGTGGGAGCTGTCTGTCTGTCTGTCTGTCTGTCTGTCTGTCTCTCTCTCTCTCTCTCTCTCTCTCTCTCTCTGTGTGTGTGTGTGTGTGTGTGTGTGTGTGTGTGTGTGT
Organism: Microtus obscurus; assembly: GCA_963919715.1. Classification (NCBI taxonomy): domain Eukaryota; kingdom Metazoa; phylum Chordata; class Mammalia; order Rodentia; family Cricetidae; genus Microtus; species Microtus obscurus. Next base: position 17,383 of record CAWTZC010000086.1, read on the forward strand.
GTGTACACATTTCCCTTTGTTTGAAGACATGTCAGTCCAGTTAAAGAGTTAATGAGCATGCATACCATAAATTACTGAAACCTAAGGCCTTTCTGGGTCTCCCACCCAACTTCTGCCATTCCTCGCCTATCCTGTAACCTGGGGAATGAGTGGGTCTTTTCTGATAACTGTGGTCTTTTGATATTTCGTTTTTGTAAAGCCCTCGGGACATTTTCAGAGACAAGGAAGGCTGATTCTGAGCAGTGTCAGCTGCTCTTTATCCCATATCTTCACAGCCAGGAACTCATTAACAATTCTGACCGGGAGCAAGCCCAGCACCATTCTAATTTTCCTCCAATTGCAGAAGAGGAAAAGATAAAAGAGAGTCCTCAGTTGGCACAATTTTGAGGTTGCTTTTGACTCATCCCCATACACTTTGGCAGATGCATCTTCTTCAGATGAGAGGAGTTGAATCAATAACGGATGCTCACCTGAAGACAGGCCAAGAGGGGCAACTTTGAGATCCTCTGCTCCTGGCATCTGCTAAGCAACCACATTTCAAGGACAAGTATTTGTTTGCATGTTTTCAGAATACAAATAGTGCTCGGTTCAGTATTTCAGCATCATTCTTCAAGAATTCCAGTTCAACACAGCTCTAAATGGGAGGGTTCCATCAAATTCCTTCCCTGAGAGTTCAGGGAACCCCAAAGATAGAAGGCAGGAGTGTGGGAGCCATAGCGATAAAGAAAAGTAGGAGGACAAGGTCCTCTATATCAACTGAGCAATGGGTGTATGACCTCAGAGATGGAAACAGGAACCATAGGGCCTCCATTGTTACAGTGTCGGGGTTGCTTCTGTTCACCCTAGAGATTCTGCCCATTCTCCTTTTCTGTGAACTCCTTTGAGTTCATTGCACTCATCCTGGGGCATATATATATTGCTCGGGGAGGGTATGAAGACAGAACAAGTAAAGAACACAGAACAAGCCAGAAGCCCCTGGATGACAGGTCTCCCCAGGAGACTCTGCCCCAGCTGAGCCAGCCATGCCTAACCTTTCTTGTGACAGGATGTCCTGGCTGCTGCCACAGCCATGTGGCTTGTGACATGTGTTGAACAGACCTGTAAGGAAACTCTGTAGCCTTGTCTTTCTAACTCCCCAGGGAAGCTAACTTTCCTGGAGATAGCATTAATTTATGCCACTCCTTTCCACAGGCTCTCTGTCACTGAAATAATAACGCAGACCTTTCCTGTGTGACCCATGAAGCTAGGTTTCTTATCTGGAAAATGGGAGGTCCCTATTTAAGAGCTGTTGTGAAATTAAACTAAAGATTCAGGATTACTTCTCTTAAGTTTTAGGAATTGGGGTGCTTCCAATATTGATAGATTTTGGGATATTTGCCTACATGTGTAAGATATACTCAAGTCTACAGAAGTATCTTGTAAATTATACGTGCATCTAGATAAAAAAATAGACCTTAACTATATACAACTCCTCATTCTCAAGGCCGACAGAAAATTTATAGAATGATTAAAATTTTAATGCAATAATTATAAGTTTCATGACATAAAATTTTCCAAGTTGAAACTTTAAATATTTGGAAGTTTGGCACAGTCTTGATGCTTGGATTGTAACATGTGTGGTGAGTAAGAGTCCTAAAGATTTATGGGTTTCATTCCTTTGTCACTTTATGATTTGGTCCTTATCTGTCATAGGCTTGTCTCCTGGTATTCTCAGTTCTCAGTAAAGTATCCAAACTACTGACATCCTCCAAATCCTTTTTAATATTCATCTTGAGACTGAAGGTCTCAGAACATTAAGCCACTCTTTTAACTGATGCATTGCTTTCCTTCTTGGAGAAGAAGATCTCATATTGTAGCAGAAGAGTAAATCCTCCCTGGCATTCCTGTTTCCTCCTCATCTTCTACTATTTCTTCCTCTCCTCTTCCTTCCTCTTCCCCTCCTCATTCTCCCACCCAACTGCCTCTCTACAATGCCATTACTGCATTGTCACTGTGTCATTAATGGCAATGGTAATAACAGCTATCATTTCTGAGCTGTCTATCATATACTATAAGCTGCTTTGGAGACATTTTTTGGTTTTTTTTTTTTTTTTTTTTTAATTTTTAAATTAATTTATTATGTTTTCCATTATTTAAAACAATTTTCAAATTCAAATACACTTTCTCTGTAGCTTTGGGGTCTGCCTTAGAAATAGTTCTTGTAGACCAGGCTGGCCTCAGTCTTGCGAGAGATCTGCTGCCTCAGCCTTCTGAGTGCTAGGATTAAAGGCTTACATAACCACCACCTGGCAATATACTATAAACTGCATTTCCTAAAAGTATTATTCCTGAAGACTGAGCCAGCGACCTGGGTTAGAGTGGATCCGAGGCAGCAAACTTCACAGGAGTAGGATTGAGCCAGCGACATGGGCCAAGGAAGGCATGAGGCAGTGAACTCCACAGGAACAGGACTGAGCCAGTGACCTGGGCTGGAGCAGACCTGGAGCAGTGGACTGTGATTTTCTTTCTTTTTTTTTCTTTTCCTTTCTTTCTTTTTTTCTTCTTTTTTCAAGACAGTGTTTCTTTTTAGCTTTGAAGCCTCTCCTGGAATGTGCTCTGTAGACCAGGCTGTCCTCAAACTCACAGACCCTGTTTTCTCTGCCTCCTGAGTGCCTTCTGTTGGGGCTCTTTTCCTTCTGCTGATTTGCCTTGTCAAACTTCAACATGATAATTTTGTTTTATCTTATCATATTTTACTTTGTTATTCTTAGAAGTCTGTTGTTTTCAAAGGACACACAGAAAAGGGGTAAATCCAGAAGGGAGATGGGGTAGGGAGGCACCAGAAGGAGTAGAGGGAAGAAAACTGTAATCAGTATGTATTGTAAGAAAAAAAAAGAATATAATTTTAATAAAAGAGAGAAATACATATGCATTGAAAAAGAAGAAAATCCTGCGCCTCCAAAGCCTCACAAGACCTCACTTCCTCCAGGAAGCTTAGGCTGATCTCTATCAATGTGTCCACCAACATATAGTTAGAGTCTTTAGTAAATGCAACTATCCTTTCCCAAACAGTGGAAACTACACATCTTTTCCAACTCTAAGTACACCTGGATGGTGCATAATAAAGCCAGCTTCAAATCAAGCACTGCCACCCATCTGTAGAGACACTTTCTATTTCAGCAAACAAGTGATGCACTCACAATTGACTCCTATAAACTTGTGGAAGTCCCAACTCCTTGCCAAGAACACAAGTCTCAGCAGGAAAGATTCGCCATGAAGGAAATATTACGGTTTGGTAGTAATAAGCGATCTTGTTTGTGTAAGTTCCAGTTGCAGGGACTTTTGTTAATTAAAAAACTCAGGAGGAAACAGAATTCTAGTTTTAAAAGAGTGATGTGAGAATTGCCAGTCCCAGCTCACAAAATTCTTATTCTGGGTCACCATTTACATAGGACAATATTGTCTACACAAGTAGTCGAGTACAGGTATTAAATAGTTAGGTTTTCTTTTTGTGTGTGTGTGTGTGTGTGTGTGTGTGTGTTAATAAAGCTTTATTTATAAGGTGAAGTGGCAAGCCTACAGGCCATAGCTTACAACTGTTTTTTTTTTAATTTTAAAATGTTAAATAGCTGTGTTTTTTTTTTATTGGAAAAAAAAAATTTCTGCCTCCTCCCCGCCTCCCATTTCCCTCCCACTCCTCCCTCTCCTCCTTCCCTCCCCCACTCCTCCCCCTTCCTCTCCAGCATGAAGAGCAGTCAGGATTCCGTGCCCTGTGGAAAGTCCAAAGTCCTCCCCCCTCAATCCTGGTCTAGGAAGGTGAACATCCAAACTGGGTAGGCTCCCACAAAGCCAGAACATGAAGCAGGATCAAAACCCGGTGCCATGGTCCGTGGCTTCTCAGCAGCCCTCATTGTCCGCCAAGTTTAGAGATTCCGGTTTTATCCCATGCTTTTTCAGTCAGAGTCCAGCTGGCCTTCGTGAGCTCCCCAAGAATCAGCCCCACTGTCTCCACGGGTGGCGCACCCCCTTGTGGTCCTAACTTCTTTGCTCATATTCTCTCTCCTTCTGCTCCTCATTGGGACATTGGGAGCTCAGTCCAGTGCTCCAGTGTGGGTCTCTGTCTCTATCTCCATCCATCGCCAGATGAAATTTCTATGGTGATATGCAAGATATTCATCAGTATGGCTATAGGGTAGGGTCATTCAGGTTCCCTATCCTTAGCTGCCCCAGGAACTAACTGGGGGGCATCGCCCTGGGCACCTGGGAGCCCCTCTAGATCCAAGTCTCTTGCCAACCCTAAGATGGCTCCCTTAATTAAGTGTGTGCTTCACTGCTCCCCTAACCAACATTCCTTTATCCCAATCATCCCGTTTCTCCAAGTTCCCCCCACCCTCCCCTTCTCACATTTCTCTCCCCCTTCTCCCCCTTACCCCCTCCCACCACACCGCAAGATCCCATTTATTTGTCCGGCAGTCTAGTCTACTTCCCATATCCAGGAGGATAGCTATATGTTTTTCTTTGGGTTCACCTTCTTATTTAGTTTCTTTAGGATATCATATTATAGACTCACTGACCTTTATTTATCTCTAGAAACCAATTAGGAGTGAGTACATCCCATGTTCATCCTTTTGGGTCTGGGTTACCTCACTCAGGATAGTGTTTTCTATTTCCATCCATTTGCATGCAAGAATTACGCGAAGTCATTGTTTTTTACCGCTGGTAGTATTCTAATGTGTATATATTCCACACTTTCTTCATCCATTCTTCCATTGAAGGGCATCTAGGTTGTTTCCAGGTTCTGGCTATTACAAATAATGCTGCTATGAACATAGTTGAACAAATGTCCTTGTCATATGATCGGGCATCTCGTGGGTATATTCCCAAGAGTGGCATTGCTGAGTCCATGGGTAGGTTGATCCCAAATTTCCTGAGAAACCGCAACACTGCTTTCCAAAATGGTTGCACAAGTTTGCATTCCCACCAGCAATGGATGAGGGTACCCCTTTCTCCACAGCCTCAAGCAGAGAGGGAAATCAGAGAAGCATCACCTTTCACGATAGCCACAAACAGCATAAAATATCTTGGGGTAACTCTAACCAAAGAAGTGAAGGATCTATTTGACAAGAACTTTAAGGCATTGAAGAAAGAAATTGAAGAGGATACCAGAAAATGGAAGGATCTCCCTTGCTTGTGGATTGGGAGGATCAACATAGTAAAAATGGCAATCCTACCAAAGGCAATTTATAGATTCAATGCTATCCCCATCAAGATCCCATTAAAATTCTTCAAGGATCTTGAAAAGACAATAATCAACTTTATATGGAATAACAAAAAACCCAGGATAACCAAAACAATCTTGTACAACAAAGGTACTTCTGGAGGCATTACCATCCCTGACTTTAAACTCTACTATAGAGCTACAGTAATGAAAACAGTGTGGTATTGGCATAAAAATAGAGAAGTTGACCAATGGAATCGTGTAGAAGACCCCGGATCTTAACCCACAAACCTATGAACACCTCATTTTCGATAAAGGTGCTAAAAGTATACAATGGAAGAAAGAAAGCATCTTCAACAAATGGTGCTGGCACAACTGGATGTCAACCTGTAGAAGAATGAAAATTGACCCATACCTATCACCATGCACAAAACTCAAGTCCAAATGGATCAAAGACCTCAATATCAATCCGAACACACTGAACCTGATAGAAGAGAAAGTGGGATGTACCCTACAACAGATTGGCACAGGCGATCGCTTCCTGGGTATAACCCCAGCAGCACAGTCATTAAGGGCAACATTGAATAAATGGGACTTACTGAAACTGAGAAGCTTCTGTAAAGCAAAAGACACTGTCACTAAGACAAAAAGGCAACCCACTGACTGGGAGAAGATCTTCACCAACTCCGCAACAGACAAAGGTCTGATCTCCAAAATATATAAAGAACTCAAGAAACTAGACTTTAAAATGCTAATTAACCCAATTAAAAAATGGGGCACTGATCTGAAGAGAGAATTCTCAACAGAAGAAGTTCAAATGGCCAAAAGGCACTTAAGGTCATGCTCAGCCTCCTTAGCGATCAGGGAAATGCAAATCAAAACAACATTGAGATATCATCTTACACCTGTCAGAATGGCTAAAATCAATAACACCAAT
>CAWTZC010000087.1:0-17998 GCA_963919715.1 Microtus obscurus
ATAGATGATAGATAGATAGATAGATAGATAGATAGATAGATAGATGATAGATAGATAGATAGATAGATAGATAGATAGATAGATAGATAGATAGATAGATAGATATCAGGTTCTAGAGAACCTGCTTAATACAGTCTACATGTCTTGCTAACACACACACATATATTTTACACTCAAATATCTCAATAGACATATGAATATATGATACATATCATATATAGTGTGTGTGTGTCTTATTCATCTTAGCTATATGTGATGGCTATTCTTGGATGACAACTTGACTATATCTGGAATGAATTATTATCTAGAAATGGAGGGCACTTTTGTGATCCAGATCTGGAGGCAAGAAGACAATATGACTTTTATCTAAACCTTGAGGCTCAAAAGCACACCTTTAATCTGGGTCACACCTTCTGCTGGAAGCCTTGTAAGAACAAGGGAAGAAAGAATTGTGTGTGTTCATTCTTTGCCTGTTTGCCCTTGCCTTGTCACTGCATCCACTCCTCCTTCTTCTTTATGATTTCAGCATATACAGAAGAGCAGCTGAGATATCCAACTGCTGGATTCTTGAACTTTCCATTTACACATTGCTGCACTGAAGCCTATAAGTCATTGCAATAAATGCCCATATGTAGCTGTGCGTGTGTGTATGTATTCCCATGTACACATATGTGTGTGTGTATAGAGAGAGTCAGAGAGACAGAGAGAGACAGAGACACAGAGAGACACAGGGAAAGAGAAATACAGAGAATGAGAGAAGGAGGGAAAGAGGTTCAATCCGTAAGTCCTGTTACTCTAGAGAACCTTGCCTAACACAGTCTATGTGTTTTATTAATCTAACCCTCCATAACAAAAAAAAAGTATCACAGACCATATAGCATAGACCAAAAGAAGTTTACATTCCAGTCATTCTAGAAACTGAGAGACTTAGCTGAGAGTTCAGCATGGGTTGGTCTGAGTAAGCACTCCCTCCCTTCCTAGCATAACACCCTCCCGCTGTTTCCTCACACAGAGGAGAGAAAGAACATGTCCTCTTTATGTACATGCACAAGTTGCATCATATGAAGCCTACCTTCATAGCTTCCTTTAAACCTAATTACCCCCTAAAACCCATCTTGAAATGTCATCACATTGGGGGCAAAGTTTTCATCTTATAAATCTGGGGTATTGGGCTGAATTAGTCCATAGTAATTCATAAGTATGAGATTAAGTATGCTCGAGTGAGACCTTCTAAATTCCATTGCTTAAGAGTACTACTTACTACACAAGGGTGTCCTTGTAGCAATAAGCAAAGCTAACACCTAGTTCGTATTTCCTGAAAACACAGGGAATCAGAAGTATTTCAAATGTTTGTGATTTCATTCTGAGCAAGGAAATGCCAAACGCATCTGAAGTATCATGTTGTATCAGAAAGTAAGGAAATGTTCAAAAAATAATGAAGAGCCACCAGCAATGCAGGAGCCATAAAAAAGGGAAGAGTATATATCTAAATATTGATAGCAGGTTAAATTAAAAATAGAATGATCCATTTGTCTTTGGTAACAGAGAAAAGAGAAATATGTCTATCATATTCAAGTGCCAAGTCACAAATCTAAAAAGGATAATGAAATTAGGAGACCTTCACTTCCTAACAATCAGACAATTTGGTTTCAGATTTTCTGACCATACTTACTTCACTTCATTAGATACATGAATCAGTATGAAAAGGAATCTATTTCTTTTCAGAATAGTCCTCGATATATGCATGCCAGGAAATATTTCAATGGTGGAAATTTTGCAGACATAGACAGCCTTAATCTAAAATTAATTTATACTAGTAAAGAGCCAAAACAAGTCAGAGAAAAAGAAGCAATATAGAATCTTCTCTGACAGGTGTTAGTGTGACAGTGAAGATAAAGTGGAGGATGGCCGTAGTAATGAAGAACAGACCAATGACATGACGTAGGCCTGTAAAGGGCACACAGACACAGAAGGTAGTATGCAGAGAAGGAGCTGCTTCTTGAACAAACTTTTATTAGGCACCTCTGTGTCTCTCCAAGTGACCTTATATTCCACCCATGGAGCCCAATATGAAAAGAGAATCTTGCTAAGCCATTTTACCCACCTTGAAAACCAAACACACTCCTTTTGTCTCTTTGCTATTTGTTCTGTTTCTTCTTCCCCCTCACCACAATATCTCACCAATGTAAGCGCATGGATTTCTTCAGGTAAAATTCAGTTTTAATAAAAACCTCAGTGACCTGTGTGGGGGTTTGAATGAGAAATATCTCTTGAAGGCTCAAATATTTGAATACTTGGTCCCCAGTTGGTGGTGCTGTTTGGGGAGGTTCTAGAAACTGCAGGAGGTCTGTTGCAGAAAGTTCATCACTGGAAGGCAACTGTCTAGTTTTTATGGCCTCACTCCACTTCTGTTTGTCTCTACCTCCTATCTGTGGATAGATATATTCCTTTCCTGTTCCTGCAGCCTCTACCACATCTCCCCACCATCATGGACTCTCTCTCTCTCTCTCTCTCTCTCTCTCTCTCTCTCTCTCTCTCTCTCACATCATTAACATTGCATGAATTAGATAAGGAAATTGTCTTAAAATATAGTGTTCCTGTAAAATTAAATTTCTGTTTAACCTGTTTGTGAAAGAGGTAAAGAATTTTCCAGCATAAAATGTTTTAAAAAGTTAGATTGTCTAACTAACTTTACAGTTAAGAATATTTAATATTAGAATTATATGACATGATGCTTTTCACAAAAATGTGTCCATCCACATAAAACTGTTTCCATGGGAACTTCCTGTTACACAATTTGTGATGATAATTTGACTGTGTACTTATTTATCTTGTCAAAATTGTCTCAACAGAATTTAAAGACACTACACTTTCTTTTAAAAATAGAAATGTAGATAATGACAATTCATATTACAAACACAACTTTTAAATAGATTTCTAATGACTCTAAGCATAAAGCAATGTGTGAATTTTACATGACACGAATACACACACAAATAAAAAAAATTTTGACACCATTTGGAAAATGGTATAAGAAAATATTTTTGTGCCCTGTATATATGAAAAACAAAAAAAGCTTATATAAAATAAACCTAAAAGATAAAGTAAAACTTTTTATGACAAATTCATCTTAAAAGATAAGAACTATATTTGAAGAAAATTTTAAAAAGTATATATAGAACCATTTTCTAAAGAATATATGTAAACATTAGACTGAGTAGATTCAGACAGCAAGTATTATTTATGCAAGCATGAGGATTTTAATTCTGATACCCAACATCCCATATAAATACGTGGGAAGGCAGAAAAAGGAGGATCTCTGAGGTTTGCTAACAGCAAGACCAGCCAAATGGGGAAACTCCACATTGATAAAAGAACTTCTTCAGAAGACAGAAGGCAATTAAGAAAGAAACCAGATGTGTACTTATGGCCTCTATAATAAGCACATGCACACATAAGCATACATACACATGCATATACAAACAAACAAAAATATGAAAAAAATATTAGATTTTAATTTAAAAGGCAAATCTTGCATAACTCATGTCCCATAGCTTTCAGTATAATTCAACATAATTGCACTGCTCCCCACCAAAAATATGGGAAAGAACTTGGTCCACTCAAGATGAGAAAATATATCCAGATATTTTGAATTCCTTATATTAAGATCAGGTAAAAACTTGATCTGTCTAAATGTTGCCTAATATTTTAAATAACTAGAAAGGTCTTGTCCCCAGTTGGAGAGTTTTATATTGGCGAACACATCCTGTGAAGGTTTGCAAACTATCTAAGGAAGTTGAATACTGAACTGGAACTGAGCTGAAAGCCTCTTCCTGAGGACTAACTTTGATGGTACCAGAAAGCACCACATATGCTTCCAAAGGAGGGAAGCAACCAACTTCCTTACCCAGCTATCATGTCTCTGAATGTCAGCAATGATCAACATGGCACAATAACTAAAGGATACATTAGTAACACACTTACCTTAGCAGTAACCAACAGTTTTCTAATCAGACTTCCCGCTCAACAAGAGGGAAATTGACTGGAAACCTAACCAACTCCCCAGGTGTAATGAAGCCATGGATTTTGGAGGTATCCTACAACCACCACTTGTTGACTGATGCTTTCTGTCCCCCCTGGTCCTGCAACCATTTAGTCCCAAATAAACAAACAGAGGTCTACGTTAATTATAAACTGATTGGCTTAGCCGCTCAGGCTTCTTATTAACTCTTATAATTTATATTAGTTCATAATTCTTGTTTGTGTTGGCCATGTGGCTCGGTACCTTTTTTGGTGAGGCAGTCACATCTTGCTTGCTCTGTGTCCGGCTTCTTCTCTGTATGGGTGATGACTACAGATTGGAACTGGAACTTCTCCCTTTCCAGAATTCTCATTGCCCTCCCTCTACTTCCTGCCTGGCTACTGGCCAATCAGTGTTTATTTAAAATACAAGTGACTGGGTACCGACCATTGTCCCACAGCATTTACCCCTTTTTTTAAACAAGAACTCTGAATAGAATCTCTTTGTTTAGCTTTTCTACTGATCACTATCCATAATAACTTGTAACCAGCATTCTAAACAAAGGCAAACATTCATAATCCATGTTTTGGGAATGTGGGCATAGTTTTCCAGAATAATTCTTGCTGATTGGGGGCACTGATAATCTTATAGGAACCTAAGGAAGATTTATAATTATGATCTAGTCCTGACGAGTATCCTCTGAGGCTTGATCATCTCAGACAGCAGCTTTTGAACTGTTCTGGATGTAGAACTCAGACATTTGGGTCATTCCTCCTATTGGAGATTTCTCAGGGGGTCTTCCTTGGTTAAACCTGATTTTTCTTAAAACAGAATGAATCCAATCTTTCATTTCCTGTGGAAACAGAAATAAAACCTCTCCTCCAAAGTAACATACATTTTGACTGAAATTTTAAAGTCAAAGCATTTTCATATATATATATATATATATATATATATATATATATATATATATATATATGATTAATCCAGCAACACTTATAATCAAATGTATTTTAGCAGCTTTTACTTCATCCCTAGTCATCAAACAATTTAAAGACAACACAATATCCAGACTCTGTGCATTTTTAATTTTTATGTGGCTTTATTTTAACCGCCATTTCTTTTATTTTTATTTTTAATTTTTTGCTTTTGGAGACAGGGTTTCTCTGTATCTTTGGCTGTCCTGGAATTCACTCTGTAGACCAGGTTGTCTTTGAACTCACAGAGATCTGCATCTCTCTGTCTTCTAAGTCCTGGGGTTAAAGGTGTGTGCCACCTCTTGAACTTACAGAGATCTGTCTGCCTCTGCCTCCCAAGTGTGAGGATTAAAGGTTTGTGTCACCATACCCAACTACTCTCTCTTTTTTTTCCTTTAAGGACTTTATTTTTTTTTCTTCTAAGCCTACACATATTCTTTTTTTTTTTCTGAGAGTCTAACCTCATTGCAGAGGTACTGGCAGGAGTCATGTTTATTGCCACAACTCTATGGCATTTAACATCCCTGCCACCACCAAAAAGTATTCAGTCAGCTTTTCATTAACATCATTTAAGTGTTTCATGGAAGGACCTCTCTCTCTCTTTTTTTTTTTTTTTGGTTTATTTATTTTATTTTTTTTAAGTTGTTGCAAAAAAAAAAAATTTCTGCCTCCTCCCCGTTTCCCATTTCCCTCCCCCTCCTCACACACATCGCCCCTCCCCCTCCCCCTACCCCTCTCCCCCTCCCCCCCCATTCCATTTCCCTCCCTTTTGAGAATGAAGAGCAGTCCAGATTCCCTGCTTTGCGGAAAGTCCAAGGTCCTCCCACTTCTATCCAGGACCAGGAAGGTGAGCATCCAAACAGGCTAGGCTCCCACAAAGCCAGTTCATGTATTAGGATCGAAACCTAGTGCCATTGTCCTTGGCTTCTCATCAGCCTTCATTGTCGGCCACGTTCAGAAAGTCCGGTTTCATCCCATGCTTATTCAGTCCCAGTCTCGCTGGCCTTGTTGAGCTCCCAACAGATGAGTTCCTCTTTCACAGTGGGTGGGTGCACCCCTCGTGGTCCTGACTTCCTTGCTCATGTTCTCCCTCCTTCTGCTCCTCATTTGGATCTTAAGAGCTCAGTCCAGTGCTCCTATTTGGGTCTCTGTCTCTATCTCGATCCATCACCGATGAAGGTTCTAAGGTGATATGCAAGATATTCATCAGTATGGCTACAGGATAGGGTCATTTCAGGTTCCCTCTCCTCCGTTGCTTAAGGTACTAATTGGGGACATCTCCCTGGACACCTTCAAGACCCTCTAGAGTCAAGTCTCTTGCCAACCCTAAGATGGCTCCCTTAATTAGGGTATATATTTCTCTGCTCCTGTGTCCACCCTTCCTTTATCCCAACCATCCCATTCCCCCAAGCTCCTCCCATTCTCCCCTTCTCACGTTTCTTACCCCATTTCCCCTTAGCCCCATGCCACCTCAACCCCAAGTTCCCCAAATGGATGGAAATAGAAAACACTATCCTGAGTGAGGTATCCCAGACCCAAAAAGACAAACATGGGATGTACTCACTCATAATTGGTTTCTAGCCATTAATAAAGAACATTGAGCATATAATTTGTGATCCTAGAGAAGATAAATAAGAAGGTGAATCCAAAGAAAAACATATAGTCATCCACCTGGATATGGGAAGTAAAGAAGATTGCATGGCAGGACCTCTTAAAAGAGCTGCAAGGTTTTGCAGCTAAAACTGAGTCAGGAATCCTCTTTTAAATGAGTGTGCTTGCCTCTAGCAAGCAGAGCCTACCTGAGAAAGTGCTGCTATCATGAAGCCATGCTTAACTGTATTCTTTTTTATCTAGAATAACTTCCCAAGATCTCTCATGCTTTTAAGTAAATTTGATCAGCCCCACATTGGCACGCCATCTGTTAACTGAGGTTTTCTATTAGCCAAAAATTCTTGTCTGTGTTGGCCCTGTGGCTTGGTACTTTTTTGACAAGGCAGTTACATCTTGTTTGCTCTGTGTCTGGCATCCATTCTATCTGGGTGATGACTGCAGACTAAAACTTCCTTCTTTCCAGAATTCTCATTGACCTGCCTCTACTTCCTGCCTGGTTACCCTACCTATACTTCCTGCTTGGCTACTGGCCAATCAATGTTTATTTTAAATACAAGTGACAGGGTACAGACCATTGTCTCACAGCAACTGCTTTACTAAACCAACATTATCCATCACTACATTCTCAATATTTTTCCTTATACCCAGTGATAAGTAACCTTTGCTTTGAATCACATGGAGACTATTTCTCAAAAAACACACACACATCTGATCAAAATGCAGAGTTATGGATCCCAGTCTCAAACTGATACATCCATAACACAACTCCCAAATTTGAGGTTTAAGGATCATTGTGGAAGACAGGTGGAAAAATTGTAAGGCACGGAGGTTCAGGGAGTTTGCTGTGAGATTTGTCTCCTAGTAATGGCAGAAGCTACACCCACAACATCTCACCAACATTACTGGCTAGCTAAACATGAGCTGAACAAGAACAGCAACAATAGATGTGCCAAAGTGTATGGCAGAAAGACTAGGAGGAATCAGCTCTACACAAAGAACTATAGAAAACCAAGGATTTCTGAAAGCAGGAGAGAGTCTTTCCCAGGGAAGAGCACATCAGTTAGTTATCCAATAACAAATGATCAGCCCTGAAAACACACACACACAGATAACATTATAAAGACAAAACAGGATATATTTAAGAATACATATTTGTGTTAATATGTGTGTGTGAATGAAACAATAATTAATTTAAAAAGAGACCATAAATATAAAAGAGAGCTAGGAGTGGCATAAGAGAGATATTGGATTGGAGAGATTAAAGAGAAGAAGAGAATGATGGAATAATATCATAATCTCAGATAATAAAGGAAGCAACTAAATATGAAATCAAATATATCTTTCTAAAGTCAGCTTTCACTCAGAAATTTTGAGACAAAAACAAGACCTGTGCTAACATTTCCTCCTTGTCCCCAGTTTCACACCTGACATTATTATGATGCTTTCTCTCCTTTACAGGGTACAAATGTGGGGTACAGTTGAGCTTGTTCATCACAGTGTGTAAATAAGTACTAAGTGTGAGAGTAGAATCCAATGCCTAACCAAGTGTGGAGTTCTAGAACTAAGTAGACTTTTGATTCATGGATTTTCTTCATGTCAGGTTTGCACAGAGCATTCTTCATCCTGAAATAAAATTTATTTTCATAAATATGCTAAACAAAGGTCTCTTTTGTCCATGCCATCTTTTTTCATAAAGTGTTGCATGAGATCAATATCTAGCCAGACATTACAGAAATGACAATTTGAATACCATCAGGATCTGTAAGAACCAAAGCAATTGTAAAGTATAATTGCTTCTGCACACAGGAAAGAAGTATTTAAATTTGTATTTCTTTCCTTGTTTCCAATAAGGGAATGAAATCAGATGTACTCAACTTAATGATAGACAGCAGTTAGCCACTATTTTTTTGTTTGACAAGCTGTCAAGAATTTGAGGTCACTATTAAGTCACCTTCACTTTCTTCTTCTGGTTAAGTGATTCAAAGCCCCTTCTGCAGAGTCAAAAGAGCTAAACACAAGAGAATGTACTAGAAATGTCTACCTCATGGAAAACAAGTGTGACAGGTATTTTTAGAAACAAGCTTATTTTTTATTTTCCCTTGTTGATTGACCAAGGACAGCTCACTTCCTCCTGTTTGTTTGTGGGGGTAGGGACTGACTCCTGTCCTACACCACACACTTTTCACTCTACCCCCTGCCTTTATATGCACTAAAGTTGAGCTTCCAATGCATTTTCCACCCTATAAAAGGCAGTACACTGCCATTTGTTCACCTGAGCTGTTGATTTTCAAGCTTTAATAGCATTACAGAAAATGCATTCTCCACTCTCCAATACAAGCATGTCTGTCCATGCCAACTCTGCAGACAGCTTCATCAGCCTTGACTTAGTTGGAGGTCAGTCGGCATGAACTGAAAAGAGTTTGTTTCAGTCCATCTGAAAAGAGTTTGTTGATCATCTGTATTTCACTATTTATCTACTAGGGAGATGGGACACGGGAGGACCAAGGTTTCTGAAAATAAAAGGGTTTTAAAAAGAAATCGTGAAGTTTGAAAGGGAAGTAATTGTGAAGAAGAACAAGATTTTGAAGGGTTTGGGGTTTACGTGTATGTGATTTTATGTATGTGTGTGTATGTGCGTGTGCATGTGCATTCATGTGTGTATGCTGGTGTGTGTGTGTGTGTGTGTGTGTGTGTGTGTGTGTGTTAAGTTATACTTTCTGTCTCAGTTACTCAACTTTTTCTCAGGTTTTTCAATCAATAGCTGTAAATCAGAGGCATCCGACTTTGTAGTATGGTCTTAGTAGTATGTTGAATTTGAATACAGTTTCTGATACTAAAACATCTCTGTGGGACCTCAGTGAAAACTAGAATCCTTCAGATTTAATTATTTTATTTTCAAAAGGGCAAGGGATAGTTGTATTAGCTTCTCATAAGTTTCAAAACCCATTCAAAATCTATTAGATCATCGCACCAGTGAAGGTCCTCCAGAGAAACCAAACATTTACTGTCATATGCCACATTATATTACATACACTTATATAGTACAATTACATGTACTTATACATAGACACATATAAAGGGAGTTTAAATGGAGTTACCCTATAATGGGAGACACAACCTTTCCCAGACATCAGGTACGGGTTACCCCTTTACAAGTTCTTTGTCGGTGGGATCTCATTGAGCCCTCCAAACATCACAAGTTACTGACACTGTTCTTTGTTGCTGTCTTAGCTGCTTTTCTGATCTTGTGATAAAAACATACTGACCAAGGAAGCTTACAGAAGGAGGACTTACTTTGGTGCTTACAGTTCCAGAGGGTAGGACCCCAGCACCATCACTTCAGGGAGCATGAGCAAAGAAAGCATGGTGCTGGAGTAGTACCTATGAGCTTTTTATTTATTTATTTATTTATTTATTTATTTATTTATTTATTTATTTATTTATTTAAGATTTCTGTCTTTTCCCCACCGCTGCCTCCCATTTCCCTCCCCCTCCCCCAGTCAAGTCCCCCTCATTCTTCAGCCCAAAGAGCTATCAGGGTTCCCTGCCCTGTGGGAAGTCCATGGACCACCCACCTCCATCCAGGTCTATTAAGGTGAGCATCCAAACTGCCTAGGCTCCCACAAAGCCAATACGTGCAGTAGGATCAAAAACCCATTGCCATTGATCTAGAGATCTTAGTAGTCCTCATTGTCTCTATGTTTTTTCCCAAGACGGTTTTAATCCAGGTTTTTTCAGACCCAGGCCAGCTGGCCTTGGTGAGTTCCCGACAGAACATCCCCACTGTCACAGTGTGAGGGTGCACCCCTCGCGGTCCTGAGCTCCCTGCTCATGCTCTCTTTCCTTCTGCTCCTGACTTGGACCTTGAGATTTCAGTCTGGTGCTCCAATGTGGGTCTCTGTCTCTGTCTCCTTTCATCGCCTGATGAAGGTTAATATTCAGGAGGATGCCTATATGTTTTTCTTTGCGTTCTCCTTCTTATTTAGCTTCTCTAAGATCACGTATTAGAGGCTCAATGTGCTTTGTTTATGTCTAGAAACCAAATATGAGTGAGTACATCCCATGTTCCTCTTTTTGGGTCTGGCTTACCTCACTCAGGATAGTATTCTCTATTTCTATCCATCTGCCTGCAAAATTCAAGAAGTTTTTGTTTTTTATTGTTGAGTAGTACTCTAATATGTATATATTCCATACTTTCTTCATCCATTCTTCAATTGAAGGGCATCTAGGTTGTTTCCATGTTCTGGCTATTACAAACAGTGCTGCTATGAACATAGTAGAGCATATACTTTTGTTGTATGATAAGGCCTCTCTTGGGTATATTCCCAAGAGTGGTATTGCTGGATCCAGGGGTAGGTTGATCCCGAATTTCCTGAGAAACCTCCACACTGCTTTCCAAAGTGGTTGCACAAGTTTGCATTCCCACCAGCAATGGATGAGTGAACCCCTTTCTCCACACCCTCTCCAGCAAAGGCTATCATTGGTGTTTTTTATTTTCGCCATTCTGACAGGTGTAAGATGGTATCTTAAAGTTGTCTTGATTTGCATTTCCCTGATCACTAAGGAAGTTGAGCATGACTTTAGGTGTCTTTTGGCCATTTGAACTTCTTCTGTTGAGAGATCTCTGTTCAGCTCAGTGCCCCATTTTATAAATGGGTTGATTAGCCTTTTACGGTCTAGTTTCTTGAGTTCTTTATATATTTTGGAGATCAGACCTTTGTCAGTTGCAGGGTTAGTGAAGATCTTCTCCCAGTCAGTGGATTGCCTTTCTGTCTTAGCGACAGTGTCCTTTTGCTTTACATGAAGCTTCTCAGTCTCAGTAGGTCCCATTTATTCAATGAGGCCCTTATTGTCTGTGCTGCTGGGGTTATACGTAGGAAGTGGTCTCCTGTGCCCACTTGTTGTAGAGTACTTCCCACTTTCTCCTCTATCAGGTTCAGCGTGTTCGGACTGATATTGAGGCCTTTAATCCACTTGGACTTGAGTTTTGTGCATGGTGATAGATATGGATCTATTTTTATTCTTCTACAGATTGACATCCAGTTTTTTTTTTAATTTTTTTTTATTTTTTTATTTTTTTTTCAGGTTGTTTCTCATCTTTTTATTTTTTTTTTACTTTTTTTTCATTTATTTATTTATTTATTAAAGATTTCTGTCTCCTCCCCACCGTCACCTCCCCTTCCCTCCCCCTCCCCCGATCAAATCCCCCTCCCTCAACAGCCCAAAGAGCAATCAGGGTTCCCTGCCCTGTGGGAAGTCCAAGGACCACCCACCTCTATCCAGGTCTAGTAAGGTGAGCATCCAAACTACCTAGGCTCCCACAAAGCTAATAGGTGCAGTAGGATCAAAACCCCATTGCCATTGTTCTTGAGGTCTCAGTAGTCTTCATTGTCCGCTATGTTCAGCGAGACCGGTTTTAACCCAGGCTTTTTCAGACCCAGGCCAGCTGGCATTGGTGAATTCCCGATAGAACATCCCCTTTGTCTCAGTGTGTGGGTGCACCCCTCGCAGTCCTGAGTTCCTTGCTCGTGTTCTCTCTCCCTTCTGGTCCTGATTCGGACCTTGAGATTTCAGTCCGGTGCTCCAATGTGTGTCTCTGTTTCTGTCTCCATTCATCGCCTGATGAAGGTTAATATTCAGGAGGATGCCTATATGTTTTTCTTTGGGTTCTCCTTCTTATGTAGCTTCTCTAAGAACCCGAATTATAGGCTCAATGTCCTCTACTTATGACTAGAAACCAAATATGAGTGAGTACATCCCATGTTCCTCTTTTTGGGTCTGGCTTACTTCACTCAGGATAGTGTTTTCAATTTCCATCCATTTGCCTGCAAACTTCAAGAAGTCCTTGTTTTTTACTGCTGAGTAGTATTCTAATATGTAGTATATCCCATACTTTCTTCATCCTTTCTTCAATTGAAGGGCATGTAGGTTGTTTCCAGGTTCTGGCTACTTACAACAATGCTGCTATGAACATAGTAGAGCATATACTTCTGTTGTATGATACGCCCTCTCTTGGGTATATTCCCAAGAGTGGTATTGCTGGGTCCATGGGTAGGTTGATCCCGAAATTTCCTGAGAAACCTCCACACTGCTTTCCAGAATGGTTGCACAAGTTTGCCGATTCCCACCAGCAATGGATGAGTGTACCCCTTTCTCCACAACCTCTCCAGCAAAGGTTATCATTGGTGTTTTTGATTTTAGCCATTCTGACAGGTGTAAGATGTTATCTTAAAGTTGTCTTGATTTGCATCTCCTGATCGCTAAGGAAGTTGAGCATGACTTTAGGTGTCTTTTGGCCATTTGAACTTCTTCTGTTGAGAGACCTTCTCTGTTCAGCTCAGTGCCCCATTTTATAATTGGGTTGATTAGCCTTTTACGGTCTAGTTTCTTGAGTTCTTTATATATTTTGGAGATCAGACCTTTGTCAGTTGCGGGGTTGGTGAAGATTTTCTCCCAGTCAGTGGGTTGCCTTTCTGTCTTGGCGACAGTGTCCTTTGCTTTACAGAAGCTTCTCAGTCTCAGGAGGTCCCATTTATTCAATGAGGCCCTTACTGTCTGTGCTGCTGGGGTTTTACTTAGGAAGTGGTCTCCTGTGCCCACTTGTTGTAGAGTACTTCCCACTTTCTCTTCTATCAGGTTCAGTGTGTTCAGACTGATATTGAGGTCTTTAATCCACTTGGACTTGAGTTTTGTGCATGGTGATAGATATGGATCTATTTTCATTCTTCTACAGATTGACATCCAGTTTTGCCAGCACAATTTGTTGAAGATGCTCTCTTTTTTCCATTGTATACTTTTAGCTCCTTTATCGAAAATCAGGTGCTCATAGGTTTGTGGGTTAAAGTCAGGGTCTTCTATTCGATTCCATTGGTCAACTTCTCTGTTTTTATGCCAATACCAAGCTGTTTTCAATACTGTAGCTCTGTAATAGAGTTTGAAGTCAGGGATGGTAATGCCTCCAGACGTTCCTTTATTGTATAAGATTGTTTTGGCTATCCTGGGTTTTTTGTTTTTCCATATAAAGTTGGTTATTATCTTCTCCAGATCTGTGAAGAATTTTGATGGTATTTTGATGGGGATTGCATTGAATCTATAAATTGCTTTTGGTAGAATTGCCATTTTTACTATGTTGATCCTCCCAATCCAAGAGCAAGGGAGATCCTTCCATTTTCTGGTGTCATCTTCAATTTCTTTCTTCAAAGACTTAAAGTTCTTGTCAAATAGATCTTTCACTTCCTTGGTTAGAGTTACTCCTAGATATTTTATGCTATTTGTGGCTATCGTGAAAGGTGATGCTTCTCTGATTTCCCTCTCTGCTTCCTTATCCTTAGTGTATAGAAAGGCCACTGACTTTTTTGGAGTTGATGTTGTATCCTGCCACATTACTAAAGGCGTTTATCAGCTGTAGGAGTTCTTTGGTAGAGTTTTTGGGGTCGCTTATGTATACTATCATATCATCTGCAAATAACGAAAGCTTAACTTCTTCCTTTCCAATACGAATCCCCTTGATCCTCTTATGTTGTCTAATTGCTATTGCTAGAACTTCAAGCACTATATTGAAGAGGTATGGAGAGATGGACATTCTTGTCTTGTTCCTGATTTTAGTGGGATGGCTTTGAGTTTTTCTCCGTTCAATTTAATGTTAGCTGTCGGCTTGCTGTAAAAAGCTTTTATTAAATTTAGGGTATGACCTTGTATCCCTAATCTCTCCAAGACCTTTATCATAAAGGGGTGTTGAATTTTGTCGAATGCTTTTTCAGCATCTAATGAAATGATCATATGGTTTTTTTCTTTCAGTTTATTTATATGGTGGATTACATTGATAGATTTGCGTGATGTTGAACCAGCCCTGCATCTCTGGGATGAAGCCTACTTGATCATAATGGATAATTTTCCTAATGTGTTCTTGGATTCGGTTTGCCAGTATTTTATTGAGAATTTTTGCGTCGAGTATTCATGAGTGAAATAGGCCTATAATTCTCTTTCTCTGTTGGGTCTTTGTGTGCTTTTGGTTTCAGGGTAACTGTGGCTTCATAAAGGAATTTGGCAATGACTCTTCTGTTTCTATATTGTGAACTACATTAAGGAGTATAGGTATTAGCTCTTCTTGGAAGTTCTGGTAGAATTCTGCATTGAAACCATCTGGTCCTGGGCTTTTTTTGGTAGGGAGATTTTTGATAACAGTTTCTAGTTCTTCGCGGCCAACAGGTCTATTTAGATCGTTCACCTGGTCTTGGTTTAGCTTTGGTATGTGGTACTTATCTAAACTGTCCATTTCTTTTGCATTTTCCAGTTTTGTGGCATATAGGCTTTTGTAGTAAGATCTAATGATTCTCTGAATTTCCTCTGTGTCTGTGGTTATGTCCCCCTTTTCATTGCTGATCTTATTTATTTGCGTGTTCTCTCTCTGTTGTTTAATTAGTTTGGATAGGGGTTTGTCAATCTTGTTGATTTTCTCAAAGAACCAACTTTTTGTTTCATTGATTCTTTGGACCGTTTTCTGTGTTTCTATTTTGTTGATTTCTGCCCTCAGTTTGATTATTTCCAGTCTTCTACTCCTCCTTGGCGCATCTGCTTCTTTTTTTTTTTCTAAGGCTTTCAGGTGTGCCGTTAAGTCCTCAAATGTATGCTTTCTCTGTTTTCTTTAAGTGGGCACTTAGTGCTATGAATTTTCCTCTGTAGCACTGCTGCTTCAACGTGTCCCATAGGTTTGAGTATGTTGTCTCTTTATTTTCATTAAATTCAAGGAAGACTTTAATTTCTTTCGTAATTTTCTTCCTTGACCCATGTGTGGTTCAGTAGTTGACTGTTCAGTTTCCATGAGTTTTGCCGGCTTTCTGGGGTAGCATTATTGCCTTCTAGCTAGTCCGTGGTGATTCGGATAAGAACAGGTGTGGACACTGATTTTTTTTGTATCTGTGGAGGTTTCCTTTGTTTCTGAGTATGTGGTCAATTTTTGAGAAGGTTCCCGCATGAGCTGCAGAGAAGAAGGTATATTCTTTCCTTTTTTTGGGTGGAATGTTCTATAGATGTCTGTTAAGTCCATTTGCTTCATTACCTCCAATAATTCTCTTAATTCTCTATTAGGTTTCTGTCTAATTGATCTTGTCCATTGGAGAAAGAGGTGTGAAGTCTCCTATTACTAGTGTGTGTAGGTTTTTGATGTCTGGCCTTGAGTTCTAGTAATATTTCTTTTACATAGGTGGGTGCTTTTATGTTAGGGGCATAGATATTCAGGATTGAGACTTCATCCTGATGATTTGTTCCTGTTATGAGTACTAAAGTGTGTCCATCTCTGTCTCTTCTGATTGACTTTAGTTTGAAGTCAGTTTTGTTAGAAATTAGTATGGCCACACCTGCTTTTTTCTTAGGACCATTTGCTTGAAACACCTTTTCCCCAACGCCTTGACTCTGAGTAGATGTGTCTTTGTGGTTGAGGTGTGTTTCTTGTAAAACCAGCAGAATGTTGGGTCCTGTTTTTTTGTACATCCAATCCCTTAGCCTGTGCCTTTATGGGTGAATTGAGGCCATTAATATTAAGTGATACTAATGACCAGTGGTTGTTTTACTCCGGTTATTGTTCATTGGTTTTGGTGGTAGCGTTTGTGTGTCTCCCTTCTTTGAGGTGTGCAGGTGAAGGTTCGCTAGACGCTCGACTTATTGTAGGCAGTGTTGGAAATGCTGGATTCCTTAGGTTGTGATTTTCTTCTATTATTTTCTGTAGGGCTGGGTTTGTGGCTACATATTGTTTAAATTTGTTCTTATCTTGAAAGTCTTGTTTTTCTCCATTGATAGTGAAACAATAGCTTGGCTGGGTATAGTAGTTTGGGTTTGCATCCATGATCCTTAGTTTGCAGAACCTCTATCCAGGACCTTCTGGCTTTCATAGTTTGCATAGAGAAGTCAGGTGCAAGTCTGATTCTGGTTTACCTTCTATAAGTTACTTGCCCCTTTTCCTTTGTAGCTCTTAATGTGCATTCTTTTCTTCCAACCTGTATATTTTGTGTTTTGATTATTATATGGCGAGGGGATGTTTTTCTTTGATCCAGTCTGTTTGGTGTTCCTGTATGCTTCTTGGATGTATTCAAGGAATATCTTTCTTTATGTTGGGAAAGTTTTCTTCCATAATTTTGTTAAAAATATTTTCTGGGCCTTTGAGCTTTGTCTTCCTCCTTCTTCTATCCCTATTATTCTTATGTTTGGTCTTATTGGCATTGTGTCCCATATTTCCTGAGTGTTTTGTGATGAGTATTTGTTTGGTTTTGCTGATTTCTTTGATCAGTGCATTCATTTTCTCTATGGTGTCCTCAGAATCTGAGATTCTTTCTTCTATCTCTTGTATTCTATTGATTATGCTTGTTTCTGTAGACTCTGCTCGTTGACTAGATTTTCCTTATCCAGCTGGTCTCAGTCTGTGTTTTCTCACGCTTCCATCTCAGTTTTCAATTCTTGAACCTTGTTTCCCCCAGGGTCTCATGTATGTATTTACTCATTTCCTCAACCTTTTTACTCATTTCTTCAAACTTTTTGTCGTATTTTCTCCTCTATTTCTATAAAGGTGTTTTTTTACATGTTGTTTAAGGGACTCATTGCTTTCATAAAATCATTTTTTCCACTTCTTCTGTGTTAGGGTGTTCAAGTCCTTCTGTTGTGAGATCATTGGGTTCTGGTGTGTTTTCTGTTGCTTTTCAGATTGTTGGGTGAATTCTTGCCCTGGTGCCTGCCCATCTCGTCCTATCGATGCTGTCTAATGTGTCTTTTAATGCAGGAACGGGTTTTCCTGCTGGCCAGGCCGCTAACACAAATGCCTTCTCCCCGTTTCTTGAGAACGGACACAATCTCTTTCTACTGACTCTGAAGGGTCTTCAGGACCAGAACCAGGCTCCTGGTTTGCCAGGGACCTCGCCAAAAGGCCTACACCCTCTGCAGGCCAGCCAACAAAACAGAGGAACTCGCAGTGCCCTCTGCTCTGAGCTCCCTATCCAGTGCCCAAACAGGTTAAATTTGGTGGTCCCACGCCCAGCGGAAGGGGGGCAAAAAGGGGAGGACCCTGGGCGCAATCTGGGATATTCCAGGGGAGAGAGAGGTCTCAGCTAGGAGGAACAGCCCAGCAGAGGGTAGAAGCCCTCACAGGCTAACTTGGGGGGATCAAGGTGATCGGGGAGTGCCCCCGCTCAGTTTCCTGTGTCCAGCCCCGGGGCAAGAACACTCTCCCCTATACAAGGTGAGCAGCAGGTGGTCTTCAGGGGATACGACTAGGCCACCCGTTTTGCCGCCCGTGATCCTCCTCTGCTCGCTGGTGTCTGCAGGTCTTCGCGCGTCTGCTGGGCCCGCCGGTATATCCTTCCGCTCGTCTGGGCCGCCCGCGGGGGTGTGGCTTCCACAGAGC
>CAWTZC010000088.1:0-29806 GCA_963919715.1 Microtus obscurus
TTGCGTTTGTTTAACTCTGTAAGCTGTGCTACTTTGCCTGCCTAACACACCTGATTGGCCTATTAAAGAGTTGAATAGCTAATAGAGAGAGAAAATAGGCAGGGTTACTAGGCAGCATGGCTAAAATTGAAGAGAAGTCAAGGCTCAAGAAAAGAGAGAGGAGTAATAAAAGAAGAGAAGGAGGAGGCTGCCAGGGGCCAGCCACACAGCCATCCACAGAGTAAGAAGGAAAGAAAGATATTTAGAATAGAGGAAGGTAAAAAGCCCAGAGGCAAAATGTAGTTAAAGAGAAATAGGATAGTTTGAGTAGGAAAAGCTGGCTAGAAACAAGCCAAGCTGCTAAGGTCAGTCATTCATATGTCATAATAAGTCTTCAGGAATTTATCTGGGGGCTGGGAGGCAGGCCCCCAAAGAATTAAAAACAAAACAAAAACAAATAAACAACAGCAACAACTACACTGCATCATTTTTCTCTCCCCCAAAGTTTTATAGTATCATATCCCACACCCTGGTGTTGTCCTTTTCTGTGTCAGGAAAAAGAAAATTCCTATCAACAGAAAGAAATCCAAATGCCACCTGCTGGGTGCCTGGCATTGTGAACTCTAGTGTCTACCATAATCTCTGTCTGCAAGTCTTAACCCACAATAACTATAAATGTAACTATACAAGACCATGAGAATAAAACACCTCACCCAATTTAATGTAGCATCATTGGAAGAAATGTAACTACAGAGAAAAATCAAAGGTTGCGCACAAGGGGAGACCATATAAGGCCATGGAAAGGTACCCACCCACCAGCCAAGAAGGGACACCCTTCAGAAGATTTGATTCTGCCCATATCCTGATCTTTGACCTCAAACCTCCAGAAAGTAAGCAAATAAGTTCCTGTTGTTACAGCCACCCACCTGTGGAATTTTGTTATGGAATTTTATCAATCCAGTGCAAGCATAATTGTTCACCCTAGCATTTTTCAAAGTAATCATGTAGGAATCAGGTGTGATGATCCCATTCTAATTGTGTTAAATAATCCCTACGGCAAGTAACTTGCTTTAACACCAGGGTTAAAATTCAAATGAAGAAAATGTTTCTGCATTATTTATGGCTCATTCCCTCCCACCGTCACTCTGCTTCCTCTGATCTCTCACAAGTAGGTAGAATTCTCATTGTTTCCCTGTGTTTGTGGACCCTGGGAGGCAGGCAAACTTAAATAATAGCTTAGCAACCTACGACTCCACTTGGTTTTGTCAATGTACAGTTGCCCCTTCTAATACTACAGTCTAAGACCTTTACTTGCATATACTATGCACAGATTACCACTACCAAAACTACCAACAAACAGTGCAACTGACAATCTATTTGTCCTTAGGTCTCCCAGCTACACTCAGCTGAAAACATAGATTCTGTGAATAGATTCTGAGTGAATAGATTATGTACAATAAAGTAAAGGCCATTTCCCCTGAATAGTCATCACATTTAGATAGATCTTAGTCAATTACATTTCAGTTGTGCCCGAGTATAAATGTAGGCTTGCCAATCCAGCCTGAACTAATCTGAGGTGCACGTACAATGAAGAAAGCTATGTCCTTCCTAGAAGAATCCCCTATCTACCATCCTATGACTATACATAACTGGGCATACATATCATTAAAATCAGATGAGTTGTGGCAAGAAGTTAAGGTAAGTCAATTGCAGTGATCTGTCTTTGTCACATAGGGAACCACACAAATTACAACCTTGGTAACAAAACTCCTTCTCTTGAACCCCACAAAAGAAAGCCTCAAACAGAAACTGGATCCCTATAGCACCTTCACTAGCATGGTTTACTGGCAATTTTAATAGTCTATTGCTTTCTGGCTTCTTCTTACCATTTTGCTTTAAATAAAATTTTTACTGCTTGCAATCTGTGGGATTTTATTTCATTCTTGTATTAAACCAAGAACCTTCAACTCTGACCTGGCTTTCAAGCCCCTCCAAATAAGCATCCCACAGGTTCATTTGGATTTACGGCATTTCCAATACTTGAGAAAGATGTGCTCTTTAGCTGTGATGTGAATTACACTTTGCTAATTCTACACAAACCTTGGTTTTTAGGGATAGACGCTGGCCCTTTGACCCTCATCTCTGCCTGAGACCCCATGATGGCACTACGTTCAAGTCTACATCACGACTCTACTTAACAACAAGACTTTCTTGGACAAGGTAAAAGTGACCAGATGTTGCACTGTGTTGAAGCAGAGACTGAGATATCTTACATTCCTCCAACTCTCCTATTCCTTTTTTGACTAGTGTGGTATTCAGTAAAGGCAGCTATCAGCGTTTGGAGGAAACAGTCAGTTTCCATGAACTTTTAGAGTCACTTAGACTGACTTATTTTCATCACTGCAGAAGGATCAAGGAATACGCTACCTGCGTCTTGTTGATCGTCTCCCTGTCCTTGATAGCCAGTGATTTAATTGTTGTTCCTCATGCCTGGGAAACTCACTGCCTTGAACTACATATGCCTTTTCCTTTCCATTGGGACAGTTATTCCTCACTTATAGATTCTCCCTTTGCATTGTTTTCTGGTCAGACTTGATGCTCTCTGAAATTTTCTTAGGATTTTTTTTGATAAGAAGCATATTTCCTGTCTTCCCCCAATAAACTATAGCACTTTGAGAAGAATTAGAAGGTTACAAACACAGACTCTTCAGTACAGTGCCCTGGTTATATGTCTGGCACCAACAGATCAGTTGTGTGACATTAAGTATGTTTTTGCTTTCTTTTTTTTAAATTTGATATAAGGATATAAGTTAACTCAGAGTCATTGCTAGGATGAAGTGAAAATGTGTACGGTTCTCAGCTTTGTGCCCAGTACACACCAAACACACAGTGAAGTTTGTATTAATGACTTATGTCATCACACTTTTATCTGAGAACTTCAAATGGGGCCATGAAGAGGCTTGTTGATTATTTAAATGGATAGATGCACAGATCCATGTGCAGATGTATAGAGAATGCCTGCATAAAGACTAAGGAAATGCTGTGGAAAGAGACTTACTTATTTCATAGTTGGAAGCTGCAAGCTGCCAATGAAAGTCTAATAGAAACAAAAACTCAGCTTAATCCCAACATTTAATAACTATAATAATAATAACAATATTTGCAATAAAATATATTTCACAATTTCCCATTATTAGCTACCAGCTATTTCATTAGTTACTTACATTATTTAGTTTATTGTTAAAATCATTTCCCAGGTCTCTTTATTGTTTTGTGGGTCTGGGTGTTGAACCCAGGTCCTTGCACACATTAGGCAAGCACTTTATCACTGACCTTAATTCCAAATCTTGTTTTAAAATTTATTTTGAGACAGAGTCTTTTTTTATTGAGGTATACATTTTTCTCTGCTTGCCTCCCTGCCTCTCTCCTCCCCTTCAACCTTCTCCCATGGTCCACATGCTCCAAATTTACTCAGGAGATCTGAAACAGGGTCCTTTACCAACATCATCAATTTCTTTGAATCATTCCATTTCAGGATCATAAAATAAGTAAACATAAACTACCCATCAGCAGCCTCACACACATACACATAGGCTAAGGTCTTTTTCCACAGTCACTACTGGTCAGCTCCAATTTGTAGGGTATCTGTCCTGTGCGTGTCACTCTACTTGACTGAGTCTTTCCTAAGACAGACAAGAGAAAAGATTGGTGTCCTTGGCTCCCCATGAAGGAAGGAAACAACAAAGCAGGCATTCCTGAGAGGCAGAGGCTGGTTTTGGGAATGTGCCTTTTTCCCCCCACTTTTTCATGAGTCATTATAATACCATTTGATGTACAAGTAAGTGGAGAACACAAGAGTTAAGAAGTTTGGCAAAAAAAAAAAAATCACAAATCTAAGAACCACATTTGTCTGGGATTCAAATTCATATCCTATTTATTTTTTCTAAGCTGCACAGTATAACAACCACTCTCAATTTTTTTTTCTCTCAATTGTGGGAATCGGGTCTAAAAGCAAAGCGAGAAGAGGATCTGCCGTGGACACACACGTGGCCATTTTCCTGAAGTGTAGGTGGCTGTGGTGAATGTATCTGCAGTGATTTCAGAGGCAGCTGTCACCCCTGTCCTTCTAATCCCATGGCTCTTGATGGCCTTAAGCTTGAAAGATTCTTGCTGGATGCTGCATTTGGGCAGAGCAGAGGTGGCCTGGAGCTCTTGCCAGTGGCTGTGTTCCAAGTAGTCCACCTAAGTGTACACAGCAGCACTCTGCAGGCAACAGTCACACTTCTTTCCTGAGCACGAGTATGTGCAGCAGCCCCCTCTTGCTGCTACTGATCTACAGTTAGTAGGAAAGACAGCGTAGACTTGGGACCATAAATCACGGGATTTCTGGAATTCTCTCCTCACTAAGGTGAACTCAGGTTAGGCTCCTCTCTGCTTTACCAAGAGGCCACGTGAGAGTTCTGTGGCTTCAGCATTATAAATCAGTATCAGGCGTGTGACATCATTCTGACAGCAGGACAATTGCTGTCTTGGAAATAAGAAATGCAAATTTCTCTTCTCTCATTGCAAAAGCTACTAGTGGGCTTATTCTACGATGCTGATCAATGACTTTAATCTACACCCACCCATGGTTTGTGAAAACATGTCATACCTGTCAGCCTTCTTCCTCTCAGCTCAGGACTAAGGCAGTTTTTGATTTCCCTAGGCATTTTGTCCACCTTGAAACCCTGGCTATTAAAAAGGAAAATTTTCGAGGGCAATTTTAATTGTACCTAGGCTTATAAACTGAATGCTGGAGGCTTCAGCATTTAGGAGCTGGGTGACTTTGATAAGTTACTTGACCTCTCTGAGCCAATATCTCCCAGAGCAAATATAGACAAAGACGCAACAAATCCTGGCGTCACTCTTACAAACTGTAATTGTGAGACTGGCACGATCTCAATCCTTCTTGCCATTTGTGACTGCATTCTATCGGGAGAACTGGATAGACTTGGGGAAGTTATATAAGAAATGAAGTCTGAAGAAGTTAATCCAAGTCCATGGATTAAGTGAGAGGAACAGAAATAGGCCTTTTATGGAGAGACTGTCCACTTTCCTTCATGCTAGTTAACAAGAATGTCTTGCTGAAAATAAAATGGAGATAATAGGGAAAGAAAGGGGACTGATAAGAACCGCACCTAGCCAAGTTTATTACTCAGAAACGATTGTTCATTTTCTTCAATCCAGAACAAGGTGTCTGAGTTGCTTTAGTAACACCATTAGTAAACAAATTATATAAGCACAATGAGCTTCTGTTGTTTGGAAGTCTCACTCATTTTCTTAATGCATCCTGAATATGCTAAGACATAACTGCTGTTGCTACGTCCAAAATCTATACTCCATGTTCTTGCCTTCAATAATCAGCTGAATGGAGAATGCTCTGAACACTTAGTAAAGTATCATGCTATATTAAAAGACAGACATATAATCCCAAAGTTTAAGTTCAGGAAATAAGTGTGCATATATTTCTGCCAAGACATTAAGGAGACGTGGCCTGGGAGTTGAGAATAGCCCTGATTGGTACAGTCGTCTTCTAGGTCGCTTCATGTGATAACCCAGAGCCATCTAGTCCCCCAGAACTGGCCACGGTAACTTGGTCTAGAGGTCTTAGTCATGCTGCTCGGTAGCTGGTTGTTTCTATGAGCAAGGATAAAGGGAAAGAGAACTGGGAAGGTAAGAGATCAGGAGAAAGCAGGTGCCTAAACTGGAAACTGCATTCCTGCAGGAATGCCTCCCTCAAACTTTCCATCACCACAGTGGTTTAACTCTCCATTTAGCATCTGAAAGTAATTAATAACTGTAGGAACAGAAAACAGCTCCCCCCAGAAAGCCCTGTTCTAATGGCAAGAGCCCAAATCTACATTGTGACATAGGAAGGAACTGGATTTACCAGTCGGTTACCCTTATTATGATTCTCAATTACCAGCAGGACTTCAGTAATCACAGAGATCTTTTCAGTGTGGAAGAAGAAGACTTGGTGAGTCTATATGTGCAGCACACAAATGACCATTATCACTTTAAAGATGAAAAAAATCATGAGTTACTTATATGAGGAAACTCTAGAAGCAGAAAAAAGTCAAATCTAGATTGTTTCCTGAGGTGTCTAGAAGGAACTCAATTTTGCTAACACTGATTTTTTTAAACTATCTGCTCCAATTTGAATTTCTAGTTTCCACAACTTTAAGATGAAAAATAAGTATGTTGTATTGCATTAATAATCACATAGTATCAGGAAACTGACAAACTCATTCATTATTTTATTAAGGTTCACTATTTTGCAAAGTGCTATAGTAGAAATACAGGAAACAGAAGAGACTGCCCTGGCTCACATGCATTCACCATACATTTGGACAGTAAACAACTAACATTTATTGGGTACTTACTCTAGCACACATGCTATTGGACAAATGATTTGCATCTGTCCCTTATGCCTAGGTTGAAATCTTAACCCTCAAATGTGATGTTAGAGGTACAGTCATTCCTTATATAAAAGATTCCCTAAAACCTTTGCATCCCTTCTCCTGTGTGAATTTAAAGCAACAAAATGGCTACCTACAGTGCCTCAAAACAAACCCTCACCACAAGATCTTGGTTTTGACCGCCCAAATTCAACAACACCAAGGATTCTCGTTGTTCCTATGCCCTCAGCTTATGGTGCACAGACAATAGCTTTAACATTGTATATGGACACAGTCATGTTTTGCTGTGTTCATTCCCTACCAGCACTGGAAAATAAACTCAATTTAACACATTGGATAAACTAACACAAGAAAGGATTTGGCGTGTGAACTAATATCTAAGCCATATAAATTTACTATGCTGTCTCTCCCTTTTTTATATATACTAAAAGAACACTGTTTTTACCATTTTAGAGGGAGAAGATATTAATTGAATTTTAAGTACCAGAACTAGCTTTGAAAAGTAAGAAAATTTTATACAAGAGCCAGGCTTAAAAGGAGGAATATATATTAGTTATGATATGAACAACAAAGTGACTATTAAATGTCACTATGACAATTTCAAAAATTAAATTTTTGTGTTTGTATAACTAGAGTTCTTATTCTCTTGCTAGCTACCCTCCAGGAACTGTTCTTAATATCTAGAAGGTTCTGTTGTACTCCACGACATGACTACTTGGTCATACAAATCACTAGTTGCTTCTTGTACAGGCAAAGAGGAGAGCATCTTGGAATCTTTACCTTCTTTTATAAGGCTATGTTTGTGTCCGGTCCACCCAAGAATTTTTCTGCATTGAAGTTAACTGGCAAATCATGGAGGTGACAACTCACCATATTCACTATGACCAAAAGTCATACTGAGAAAAGAAGTTGACACAAGACATATACATCAAGGAGGGAAGATACTGAAATATGTCTTAGAATTCTCTCTACTTCGTGTTCCTTTGAAAATATCAGGAAGCATCAATAAAGTTGAATTTAAAATCTCCAGTAGCATCTGTATTTAACATGAAGCCTTGGTTGCTACTTTAAGACTTGCTAACTTATTTAGCTTCTCTAAGATCACGTATTATAGGTTCAATGTCCTTTGTTTATGTCTAGAAACCAAATATGAGTGAGTACATCCCATGTTCCTCTTTTTGGGTCTGGCTTACCTCACTCAGGATAGTGTTCTCTATTTCCATCCATTTGCCTGCAAACTTCAAGAAGTCCTTGTTTCTTACAGCTAAATAAGAAGGAGAACCCAAAGAAAAACATATAGACATCCTCCTGAATATTAACCTTCATCAGCCGATGAAAGGAGACAGAGACAGAGACCCACATTGGAGCACCGGACTGAAATCTCAAGGTCCAAATCAGGAGAAGAAGGAGAGAGAGCACGAGCAAGGAACTCAGGATCGCGAGCGGTACACCCACACACTGAGACAATGGGGATGTTCTATCGGGAACTCACCAAGGCCAGCTGACCTGGGTCTGAAAAAGCCTGAGATAAAACCGGTCTTGGGAAAAAACATAGAGACAATGAGGACTACTGAGAACTCAAGAATAATGGCAATGGGTTTTTGATCCTATTGCACGTATTGGCTTTGTGGGAGCCTAGGCGGTTTGGATGCTCACCTTGCTAGACCTGGATGGAGGTGGGTGGTCCTTGGACTTCCCACAGGGCAGGGAACCCTGATGGCTCTTTGGGCTGAAGAGGGAGAGGGACTTGATTGGGGGAGGGGGAGGGAAATGGGAGGCGGCAGTGGGGAAGAGACAGAAATCTTTAATAAATAAATAAATTTAAAAATAAATAAATAAATAAATAAAAAGACTTGCTAACTTAAATTTGATTTTGTTTGGCTTGCAAAAGTTCTATTAATGGATCAGGAGACAGTGTGGAGCCAAAGGATTTATTGAATATAGGTAGAAAGGGCAGAGACAAGCTCTGAAGGCTTTGGTATCTATTGTGAGGATAAATGTACCATTTCATATCATTGCTATAACTATCACTATTACAAATATGATCATATTTAATTTACATGCTAGTTCCTCACCCATATTCAATAAACTATTTTAAAATTATATCATAATGTAAAAAAATGCCATTTCAAAGTCAAATTTTTGAATTGTGCTTGTTCTAGGAAATTTTCTTTGGAAAAATTTCTTGAAAGCTATGTCTTTATGATTAATAATTAATTCTACTAGAAAATGGAAAACTGGAATTTTCTTTGGAAATTTTTATTTTTACTATTTGAATTAGATACATTGCATCTTGGGTCTTTTTAGTGCATGCTGTCACGTACCTATTGTTGCAGAATTATACAGAATATTTTACTGCCCTGAAAATTTTCAGGTTTCATCTTTTGAACTTCTTTTCCCCTCTCCTATATACCCTATTTCATCTCTATAAATGTAACTTTTCCAGAATATTCTAGGTACAAATTATAGTCATAGCATTCACATATGGACTTCCTTTACTTTTCAGTATTCATTTAAAACTCTCCCATATTGCTACGTGTCTCAGAGGCTTAATCCTTCCTATTACTGAATAATATTGATCCATTTATTTATGTATGTATTTGCCCACTTATATATTAAAGGACATTGTGATGTTTTCCTAGCTTTTAGACATATGAAAAAACTGCTATAAATATTTCTGTGAAAATACTTTTCTAAGCATAAATGCTCAAATCAGTTGGGTGCACGCCTAGAAGCACGGAGCTGGATCATATTACAAGACCATATTTATTTCTGAAAGTGACTCACAACTTGTGTTTAAAGAGGCATTGCACTTCCGCATTCTGTAGCAATGGGTGAGAATCTTTCTTACTCCACATGATTACCCCCAAACTGGTGCTATCAACTGTAGGGCTTAACGATGCAAATAAATGTTTTTAAAATATATCTTTGGTGAGTATAGCATTTTGAGATGGTGATGGGTGGGCCATCTCTTCTGAGTGCAGGAACCAAATCTACCATGATGGCGGGGACCAGCTCTCCTGAGGCAGTGTCCAGTGAGGGACAGGGCCAGCTTTCCCAGGGTCAGCTAAGGGCAAGGCCAGCCCAAAACAACCCTCTGATTTTTATCACATATGGATCCTATGTCTCCTTGTGATAACACAGGAAATAGTCATTAACACAGACCCCAGCTATAGTAGGAACATGGACCCAGACATGTCTCTTGGCAGCAGGCATTATCAAATTTCAATTCTTGAATGTTCATATATTTTAAAAGTGAAAAATTTTGACCACAATAGTATCTTAATACACAATCCACTGTGTTGTAATAAGGCCGCTTGTTTGTCTCCCAGCTGCCTGGCAGCTCAGACCTGAAATAATCACACAGAAACTATATTATCTAAAACACTGCTTGGCCCATTAGCTCTATCTTCTTATTGGCTAACATTTATATCTTAATTTAAGCCATTTTTAATAATCTGTGTATTGCCATGTGGCTGTGACTTACCAGGTAAAGTTTCCAGCATCTGTGTCTGGTGAGGTTACATGGCTGCTCCCTGACTACACCCTCTTCTTCACAGCATTCAGTTTAGTTTTCCCTGCATAGCTAAGTTCTGCCCTGCTATAGATCCAAAGCAGTCCTTTATTAACAAGTGGTATTCATAGCATAAAGAGGGGAATCCTTGTCATGAAGTTGAAAGGCTTCATGCCACCTTACTTCATCTATCATGCCAAAACTATTGGTGGCTATAACTAATATCGGAGGACAGTCAAACAGTATTAGAGAATCAACATTTTTGTAGCAAGTTATTCCCCCGAGGAAGTAGAACAGTATAACTTTGGAACACATCCCAATAAAGGAATTCTTTGCTGTGCCTCCTCTAACTTCCACTAGTAATGCATTGTATTTCACAGGATGCCCCAGACATATTGCTTACTTTCTGGAACATAATCATTGCACAGCCCACAGTATATGACCCATATAGTAGATTATTAAGACATCATCGCTTTCCTTTGTTTCTAGGTGCCTTTTGAACTGATTTTCAAGATTTAAAATTGCACGAATGAAGACATTGGAATAAGATTCTTAAGTGAAAAGAGTACGAACTAGAAAATCTGAGCAACTTGGTAGCTGGTTTAAATTCTGTGAGCAACCAGAATAAATATGATTGACACATGATAGAAGACACAGGTAGAACTGGGTGTCAGGTAGAACTTGATTGCAATTCTATCACTGTATGTATTTTAGTTAAGGAAAATTAGTAAAGTACTAGGATATTGCTAATGGAGCTAGCAATGCCTAATTGCAATTATCATTTCTAAATGAAAATGATGCAGATTTAAGTGTACTTGACAAACTACATGATATATAGCAAGGCCTGAAGGAATGACAAACATTATTGATGAACTACTGAGAGCAAAGTTATAATTTCAGTGGTATAATGTGCAAACCTTACCAGTAGATTCAATGAATATAATGTTCTGATAGTTTTCCCCATCTTAATCTGTATGGCATACCTAATCCAGAGAGAATAGAATCAAGAACTGAACAGAAAACAAATACCAGGAACCCAACAAAGTCTATAAATATTATGAAACACAAATAAAAAAAAAGGACAAAGCAAAGAAAGAATCTCAGGAGTCTAGGAACCATGGGGTGAAGACTTATAAAGGAGCCACAGAGAGAACTCTGGGGAAATGGTAAGGTACCTCTGCGGGTGGGTAAGTTGTCATATCTATAAATCCATTATTACCACACTGCTCATGGGAGTGGCAATCAAACTGCATAAGACAGTGATCCATTTGAATATTCAACATACTGGGAGACAGAGGGTAGACACCAATCACAACCGGCCTTGCTATGATAATGGTGCAAAATGACAGTACGTGTTCGCTGCACAGTTAACATTCAGTCACACCTGGTACAGGCCTGGAAGTAACAGAAATCCCAAATGAATGAAGGTGGAGTTGAAGACAAACAAGGAAACACTGGAATAAAAATGAGAGGCTGGCAAAAGAGAGGACAGTGTATAATTGTTATGTTAGTGTGCATAGTGCCCACCATGACCAGATAACTGAGAAATGGATTTTTGTGTAAAAATTTCCAGAAACAAACATTTATTTTGTCTTTGCTGCTTGAAATTCTTGCCTCACTTTTGGCATCAGGAGAGGACTTGGTGATTGTAAGTATAGCAAGGAAACTGAGTGTGTGCATTAACCAGCCCTCTTTACAGATGATGAGAAAATCCAGAAATCTCTAGATACTAGTTCATAATCTCTCAGATCATGAAAGATTGTCTGAGATTTGAACACGGACACTGTCCCAAATAGGATATCCCATTCCATCCAAAAGACTGCTGTGTGAAGAGATCAGTGGATAGTCAAACAGCATGCCTCATGAAAATGATAACCTTCATAAAACTGAACAGCAGGGCAGATGTTGTTTGCTGGAATCTGAGCCAGATCTATTTTCAAGTGCCAAATTGCTGTCTCAGGGATGATACTGATACATAGTCCACTTACCTGCCTGAGGCAGGGGGAGCAGAGGGGAGAACCCTCCATATGGCATAAAAGTTTCCAAATCCCTTGGAGACGCAACCATTAGACCTAACTGAATTAGCTTTGATTCCCAAACTAGATGTGGCTGGAAAAGAATGATGCAGTTTTGAACAGGATGAACTTGGAGAGCTCACACCAAACCTACCTGATGCCCAAGTCATGCTTTCTTTGGTTAAGAAAACAGTGATTACAGAAATCATGGGTGTGATATTTTACAAATTAATGAGGCTGCAGAAGATACTGAAGAATATTCATCAGTGTATGAATATTTATGCTACAAAAGCATTTTGGGTTTGTTCTGAAACAGAGTTGGTGTCCAAAAGATCAAAATCCACAAAATTCAGTTTATTTTTTTTTACTGTTACAATTTTACAAACATAAGATTTTGATCAGGAATGTAGTCTGTAAATCATTTCATCTTCTGTCTCTACAATTTATAGGGCTAGTGTGTGAGAGACACTGCTGTAACTGAGGTGTTGTACCAAAGCAGATGAACAAAAGATCCTGACTCTTCATCCCTTCCTGTGTCTTGGCTTTCCAGTCTTATGATGGAGAAGACTCTCGTGCACATAAGGTCTGACTTCTCTATCCTTCCCTTTTGGTCTTCCTTCATTATTGTCTCATTCAAAGCTCAGGAGGGTTTCATTCTTTATTTACTGGTGTGTGTGGGTGTGTGTGTTTTTCTTTTCTTTCTTCCTAAAAAGAATAAAAAATAGTTCCCAAGTAGTGAGTTCAGTACAAAAAAGCTTATATACATTATTGTATGTATATGTTCCTAGTGCTGATGACACAAAAATTCAGAGGAAGTGTCTTGTGCAACTCTACCCAGATACTCAGAAGTATATTGAAACTGATACTTCTTTACTGTCAGCAAAGACATCGCTCTTTATTGTCAGCCACACATATTTATACACAGATAGTGTGTGTGTGTGTGTGTGTGTGTGTGTGTGCATTCACACATACACACACACACACACACACACCATGCTGCATTTCTTCTGTTCCAATAAGACTTTCAATCTATGACTTCCTTTCCATCATTATACTGGCAGCATATCAATAGTTTTCTTTTTTCAGCACATTTGTAACTTTATAGAAGTTTTAGTTCTTGCTTTTCTTCTCTTCTAACATTTTAAAAAGGGGGCTCCCAATAGCAGTAACCTTGTGGATACAAGTTTCAACATCTACAAAGCAGAGCTTTTGATTTGTTTTAGCTGGATACAGTGTCTTATTAGTGCCCTAGGTGGCTAGAACTTACAATCCTTATTGTTAAGTATTTTTCCTTAGGTAACAAACCTCTCTGCAGATGCAATAATTTTAATCAAGCCAAATCAGACCAAATTAGAAGACATCGGGTTTAATGGATGGCAACACTCCAGGGTGGCTCCCTGGGAAAACACAGAGAGGGGAACAGAGAACCAAAAGACCATGAAAAGTGGGAGACCATGTGTTCATTCTCTGGGGGAGCAGTTTAAATAGCCTGTGGGAGTGGTCTTGACCTTCCCTGGAGAGGGGCTCACCATTTGGTGGGTTTTCTTGATGCTCCCTGGGGAGGGGGTCGCTGGTCGGCAGGCTTTCCACTGAGGAGTTTGTACTGAGGCAACTCCCAGGGGAGAGAGCTTTGAAATGGAACTTTTTACCCAACATTCCAAAAATGGATCCCAGGAGCTGGAGTGAAGCCGCCAACTGAACAATCCAGACTCTTTGTATAAAGGGGTGTTGGGGAGCTGAGGTGATGCTTTTAACCAAACATTCCAGACTTTTCTGGATAAGGATGTTAGGAGGTGCCCACTCAAGTCTGGCTAATTCCTGTGGGTATGGGGCAACAAGGGAGAGGTGAGAGCTGGAAGTTGGTGGACTCACACTCAGAGAGAGGTGCGGCTGTAGTGACATCCAGTTTGCTATCATCCTGGAGACCTCACGCAGCTGTTCCTTGTGGGAGATGTGAAGGCAGGTGGCTAGGAAAAATATATTGTTAATATTGGCCCCACAAATGGTGCTAGCCACAGGAAGGGTCATTAACTGCCATAAAGAATGGGACAGAGAAGTGCCCTGGTTGTACATGTGAGGCACAGGTTCATAAGTGAGGCATGAGAGCAGATGAGCCCTTTTAAAACAAGATTTTAGTTGGTAGGTGTCCTTGAGCTGGTACCAATGGGGAAGTCCCAGGAGCTGGTGTAGGTATTGACATTGTCTGGAGGGCCCTTTGTAAGTAGGTCTTGGCCCAGACAGTGGAAATGACCTACAAAATATGCTCTAAAATAGGTGGGATTAAAATATGCTCTGGAGACTGTCTGTTTTTAGCAGACCAGATTTCTTGATAAAGCAACAGACCTTTTTTTAGGAACCTGCAAGTATATGTAAGACAACTAAAGCAAAAACATTTTAGAAAACAATTGAAGGAAATTGGAAACCCTGGATCTCTTAAGATACATCTAAAACCTGTCAATTCTGGACTATGAAGCCTGTGAAAGAGGCACACCTGTCTGTATTTTTAACAGGAAACTTAACAAATGAAGTAATGAGCTACCAGTACCTTAAGTCATCAAATGCCATTAGACAGATCTGGGAGGGATAAATGAGCAGAGATGAGAGAGCTTTTTAGCTATGCAGGCCATCCCAAGTCTCTCCATAATCTTTGATGAACTTTGGTGTCTAAGAAACAGTACTTGCTGAGTACAAGAGGCAAGAAGATTTTCCTGTGGGGGGAAGATTTAGTCTACCTGTCTTGGCAAAATGAGAAGGTCAATCCCCTGGATGCAGCGTTGAGGAAGCTGAAGGGGTGGAAGGCCGCTTTTTCCTGTGTGGGTGGCTTTGCCATACCCAAAGGCAGAAGCTAAACATGCAATTTCTTGGAGCAGCTGTAGGATGCTGCAGGAGCTCTTTTGTTAAAGGACATACTCTCAGATCTGTAAATGCACTTGAGAATTGGGTACCATTGCCTGTTAGTCATATTTAAACTATACTTATAAGATGAATTCAGACTGTATTTTACCCAGTTAGTTGCAGATTGCCAATGCTAGTAAATGTAAGAAGATTAAAAGGAATATTTTACTAAGTCAAAGAATACTAGTATACATGGGTACTCTTACCCAAGATGGCAGTGAGGTCAAAATGGAGGTTATCCACATGTTTGTATTTTTTTAGAGCTGTTGTAATCTGGAGTTACAAATTTTACAAATCTTAAAACATGCACACATAGACATGGAGAAATTAGACAAGCATACTATGGGAACAAACACATATACACAGATAGACAAAAAAGCACACTTATGCCTCATCCTATTGAGATTAGATGTGTTTGAGCCATGCCTAGATTCAAAGAATAGAATCTCATTAATAAATACTATCCCAGCTGGGAAGGTGGAGGACTATTCAATCAACCACTCTTGACACAGCAATAAAAATATACCACATCATTAGCACAGCTACAACATATGTGTTGGTACATCTTACTCATTTAGATCCTCTAATATCTCTAGACCAAGTTATACCTATTACTGCCTCAATTAGTCTTAATTAATCAAAATTGTTTTATGGAAATTGATAACTAAAAAGTTTATCAAATGATAGAGGAAAGGTAACTATAAGTCACTCCAACTGTGTCTAGCTAAGACGGACTCTGACCTTGCGTCTTTTACTCTCCTGGTAATTTGGACATACCACGTGAGCTGCCAGGACAAGTTAACATGTTTTCTATTTGTCACAGGTGCAATAAATCCTGTAGATAAAGAGCAGATAGATGATGTTAGGGCTATGACTAAGAACTAATATCATCATATTTATGTGACCTACCTGCTACAAATCTCCTGCAGACACCTGCCTCCCCTTCAGCCAACAGATGACCTCTCTTTACACTAAAAGCCCCAAATTCTCACTGCCTTTTCTAAAGGAAGAATGATGACAGCTCATAAAAGTCAGTAAAATAAGAGTAGATGGTGATCTATGACTTGATAGGAGAAAACGAATGTGCCCAATCATATTTCTTGCAAAATTTAAAGAAACTCTGAATTAGTCCACCATTAAGAAATTCTGCTACAAAGAGGTAAAATGTGAGACAGACCTTTGTCCTACTTGCATATGAGTAAGCGGGTTTATTGTTTAGTATAACCATAAAGAGTTCTATTCTGAGACAAAGCTTAAAATTAGAAAAAGTTCTTTTGCTTATTATTATCCCAAACACTTACTATCATGAGTCATCCTTGTCTCTTAACTTTTCCTTTTTTTCAATTCAAAGATATGTATCCCAGGCTGGTCTCAAACTCACTATGTAGCTAACAGAGATCTTGTACTCAGCAAGTACTGTTTCTTAGACTAGTGTTCACCAAAGATTATGGAGAGACTTGGAATGGCCTGCATAGCTAAAAAAGCTCTCTCATCTCTGCTCATTTATCCCTCCCAGATCTGTCTAATGGCATTTGATGACTTAAGGTACTGGTAGCTCATTACTTCATTTGTTAAGAATCCATGTCAAAAGATACTGAGAAATTATCTGAAAGAATTCATACTGTTGAATTTTACAATCAAAATTTGTTAAAAGTTTATGATAGGTTAGCAGATAGATTATCTCTCCAGAAAGACAATCTGCATGTTATCCAAATAATGTCCAAGAATGAGATGTTATCTTCAATGGTTTTAGCTTCTTACCCTGTAATCTACTCTGACAAAGCATCAAGCTCTAAAGACCCAAAAGGATCCAAAGAAGTTAGATGGATACCTATAAAAAAAATGATCTAAAATGAATTAAGAAAGCAATAGAAACTTCTTTAAAAATTGACCACATACTTGGTAACAAAACAAACCTCAACAAATACAAAAAAAAAATTGGAATAACCCCATGTATTTTATCAGATCACCATGGCTTAAAATTAGAAGTCAACAGCAAGACTAATTCTAGAAAGCCCTCAAACACATGGAAATTAAACAGTGCTCATTTGAATCATCAATGGGTCAAGGGAGAAATAAAAAGAGAAGTTAAAAACCTCCTAAAATTCAATGAAAATGACCACACAACATACCTAAATTTATGGGACACAATGAAAGCAATGTTAAAAGGAAAGTTCATAACACTAAATGCCTACATAAAGAGGCTGGAAAAATCCCATGCTAGTGAATTAACAGAACATTTGAAAACTTTAGAACAAAAAGAAGCCTAAGAGAACTAGATGGCAGGAAAAAAAAAACAAATTGAGAGCTGAAATCAACAAAATAGTAGAAAGAAAGCAATACAAAGAATCAATGAGTCATAGAGTTGGTTCTTTGAGAAAATCAACAAAAACAAAATAGACAAACCTTTATCCAAACTAACCAAAGGCAGAGAGAGAATATTCAAATTAACAAAATCAGAAATGAAAAAGAGGACATTACAACAGACATGGCGGAAATACAAAGAATCAGCAGGTCATATTTAAAAACCTGTACTCCAGAAAATTGAAAGGCTTAAAGGAAATGGACAACTTTCTGAATAAATATCACTTTCCAAAATTAAATCAAGACCAGATAAGCAAATTAAACAGAACTATAACTGCTAAAGAAATACAAACAGTCATCAAAAGTCTCCCAAACTAAAAAGCTGAGGACCAGATGGTTTCAGCTCAGAATTCTACAAGATTTTCAAAGAACTAATACCAATACTCCTCAAATTATTCCACATAATAGAAACAGAAGGAGCATTGCCAAACTCTCTTTATAAGGCTACAATTTTTGATACCAAAATCACATAAAGACATTATTAAGAAAGAGAATTACAGACCAATCTCACTCATGAACATTGATGCAAAAAATACTCAATAAAATACTGGCAAATCAAATCCAACACCACATCAGAACCATCATCCAACATGATCAAGTCAACTTCATCCCAGAGATGCAGGAATGGTTCAACATACAAAAATCTGTCAACATAATCCACCATATAAACAAACTGAAAAATAAAACAAAATGATCATCTCATTTGATGCCTAAAAAGCTCTTGACAAAATACAACATAGCTTCTTGATAAAGGTCTTGGAGACAACAGGGATAAAAGAAACATACCTAAACATAGTAAAGATAATATACATCAAGCCAACAGCCAACATCAAACTAAATGAAGAGAAACTTCTAGTGATCCCACTGAAATCAGGAACAAGAAAAGGTTGTCCATTCTTTCCATATCTATTCAACATACTTCTTGAAGTCCTAAGTAAAGCAATAAGACACCAAAAGGGGATCAAGGGAATACAAATCAGAAAAGAAAAAGTCAAACACAGACAAGAATAATGGGTTAATGTATGATGTATACGTTAGTTAATAAGAAAGCCTGAGCTAATAGGCCAATCAGTTTATGATTAATGTAGAACTCTATGTGTTTCTTCGGGACTGAACAGCTAAAGGACCGGGCATGACGGAAACTGTCAACATAATTTTATTTTCTTTTAGAATTCTTTATTTTAGGCAGGACAGTGGTGGTGCACACCTTTAATCCCAGCACTTGGGAGGCAGAATTAGGAGAATCTCTGTAAATTCAAAGTCGGTCTGGACTACAGAGTGAGTTTCAGGACAGCCAGGGTATGTAGTGTGTTCATTTTTATTAAATTCTAGGGAGTCTCTAATTTCTTTCTTTTTCTGCCTTGACCAGTAGTCATTCAGTAGATAGTTGTGTAGGGATGAGCCCCACCCCCCTAGTGGGTGGGCTCGCCTGGGGCAGGTTTTGACTGTTAAATAAGTTGCGCAGACGCTGCGCCGGCCCTTGTCTGCTTCCTGTCTCCTGTGCTCCGCGGGAACCTTGGTGTCCGTGAGTTTGTTTACATTAAAGTTTTATATATATATACATATCACTATTTGTTCATTTTGGCCCCAACGTGGTTCTGAATCCAAGCCCGCCTGTGCGCCCGTGC
This sequence comes from Microtus obscurus, assembly GCA_963919715.1. Taxonomy (NCBI): domain Eukaryota; kingdom Metazoa; phylum Chordata; class Mammalia; order Rodentia; family Cricetidae; genus Microtus; species Microtus obscurus. The sequence continues at coordinate 18,854 of CAWTZC010000088.1, forward strand.
GCCGCGCGCCTCAGGCCGCTGCATTGAGCTGGCCGCGGGAGATACTGTCTGCCCCGCGCACGCCTAGGGCCTGCGCTGCGCAGCTCGGGCCGCTGCTTTGAGCCAGCCTCGGGAGATACAGTCTGCCCCGCGCGCCTCGGGCCGCTCCCTTACCAGGCCGCCACCGCAGCCTGACCGGTTCCCTCAACTGCGCCTCCCCACCCCCACAGCGGCAGCGCCCTGCCGCCATTTTGAGCACAGCTGCCGGAGTTGTTTTGCGCTCCCAGCTGTAGCAGCTGCATTGAATCAAATCCAGCCTCCCTGTGGCACAGCATTGGTCTGATTCAAAGCAAGCTCTGCACGCAGATAAATAAATCTTGGTTTTGAGTTCCTGTTTCAGACCGGGTCTCCACGTGGACTCAAGTGGACTCATCTGCCACCACTGGCAGGAACCAGTCATTGCAGGTAAAAAATTTTTTTTTCTTCTTTTATAAATAAAATGTCTGAGAATATTACTGTTCAGGACTTTAGCAGTCTTTTTGAGTGTGCCATGTGGGACATCTTACAAGAGGTAGTCTGGCACCCCACATCTATGGATTCTTCTGGGATTAGTAATTTTCCTTGGCACTAAATGGTTTGACAACAGAAGTATGATGGAGTCTTTAAGAGATGAATCCAGGATTCTTAAGGCAGAGGTTGAACATTTAGAAACTATTGGAGGCGAATCCAGGATTCTTAAGGCAGAGGTTGAACATTTAAAAACTATTGGAGGCGAATCCAGGATTCTTAAGGCAGAGGTGGAAGGTCTCAAAATCATCAGGTACGATAACGATCTTCTCAAGAATCAGCTTGAACTGCTACAGGAAAATTTAAAAAAGGTTCAGGCCGATATGGAGGAGAGATTTATTACTATGGAAGAAGGATCAGCTGATTTAAACAATAAATTCCAGCGGTCACTTTCTGAAGGAATTGAAACACTTATTGAGAGAACCAAAACGGTTGAATGTGACAATCGAATTTTGTCTAAAACTGTGACAAATTGGCGGAAAGATTGTCAGTACAAGAAGGCACGGTTTACGCCATTAAAATTATGTCCAAAGAAGAGAACTTATCTCTAATGGACAAAATTCATACTTTAGAATCCTCAATGAAGGCTTTGGAACATAATTCTGGACAGAGATTCAAACATTGCAGAAGGCAATGGTGAATAGAATTGAAAAGATTGAGGAATTTCTAAATTCTGATGAAGAAGAACAAACGGTAGAAAGGCAAATTTTAACTACGCCTGTGTGTAAATCCCTCCGGCAAAATTTCCACAAGACTCTACCTGCCTTTCCAGTAATAACAACAGAAAAGGTGATTGGTTCCAAAAACCCTAAGGTCATCAAGGAGGATATATGGGAGCCTGTCCGTATGAATGATCTCAAAGAAATTAAACAGGCTGTCATGACTTTTTGGGATGCACGCTTCTTTTGTTAGGAAATGCTAAAATCCTGGGCAACAACAAGCAGAGCAACTCCTATGGATTGGGTGCAACTGAGCTCTGCGGTACTTGATAGCGGGCCGCATTTAAAATGGAAATGCTTATTCAGGCAAGAGGCTGGACGTTTGGAACAGCAAGAAAAGGCGAAGGAGGTAACATTTGCATAGATAAAATTCTAGGTGAAGGACTCTTTCTGACCCTCAGGACCAAGCTAATCTGGATGGGACACACTCTTCCTGTGCAACAGCAGCCTTAAATGCGTGGGATAGAGTACAAGACCCAGGACAGAAAACAGAATCATTTGTCAAAATTAAACAAGGTCAGAGAGAACCCTTTAGTGATTTTTTACAAAGGCTTACTAAGGCTGTGCAAATAGGGATACCTGACCCAGACACAAGGCGTATAATGATTGAAAATTTGGCTTATGAAAATGCAAATTCGGAATGTAAAAGGATTTTGTGGCCTTTAAGGGTAAGATCAGCACCCTTGGAAGAATGGGTCTTACATACACTGGATGTTGATACATTTGATTATGGCACTGAAGCATGGGTGGAAGAAGCAATTTCCAATGGTAAAAGGAGACACCAGAATACCAAATGTTTTAATTGTAGCCAAATGGGTCATATGAAAAGAAATTGTAAACAACGGTCTTTCAGAAATAATAATAATGCATCTTCTAGAAATAACAGAAATAGGAGGATTCAGCCTTCAGGTTTATGTAGAAGATGTGGAAAGGGCAGACACTGGTTCGAATGAATGTAGATCTACAAGGGATAGACAAGGCAACCTGTGATACAGACGGACTTAACGTGAGAGGGGGGCCTCACAGGCCCCATGGCACACATGGTTCAATCAGTTTCCAGTTCCAGCGGAGAACTTGTGCCTCGTCAGGACAATTAGGAAACCCCAGTGCCTACTGTTACAAGCAATAGTGATCAGAAAGATGAGTTACGTGTGTTTTGGCAAACTTCTTAAATGATCAAAGACCCAAAGCTGAGAGTGGCGTGTAAATGCAGTATTTTTTATTACTAAGCTTGCTGGACACAGGTGCTGATGTGGGTATCATTACCCCAGAATCTTGGCATCCATATTGGCCTCTTCAGGATGTGAATGTCCAGCTACGGAATTGGAACCCTATCTGAGTAAGACAGAGCACGGAGATGGGTTGAATGCATAGGGCCTGAGGGGCAAATAGGAAAATTAAGGCCATATGTAGCCAATATTGCAATGAATTTTATGGGGTCGTGAACCTATTACAACAATGGAATACCCAAATTAACATTCCTGCTACTTCTAGAGTTTATAAGGTTCTGAAAATAATATTAAAAAGATATTATTATAACGGAAAAAAACCGCCATTCGACAAGCCTACAAGAACAAGCAATTGAAGTCTCTTCAGAGATACCAACAGCCTTGCCTTTAAAATGGTTGACTGAGAAACCAATATGGACAAAGCAATGGCCTCTAGCTGAGGAAAAGTTACAGGCTTTAGAACAGCTGGTACAAGAGCAATTAGATGCTGGACATATAGAAGAATCTACCGGCCCTTGGAATTCTCCTGTATTTGTGGTTAAGAAAAAATCGGGTAAATGGAGAATGGTGACAGATCTCAGAGCAATCAACAAGGTTATTCAACCTATGGGCCCCTCTGCAATCTGGAATCCTGGCCCTCTTTTGTTGACCAAAAGGATGGCCTCTTATAGTTATTGATTTAAAGGATTGTTTTTTCACAATACCTTTACAAAAGGAAGATAGAGAAAAATTTGCCTTCACAGTGCCTACTTACAACAATTCTCAACCTTCCAAGAGGTACCACTGGGCTGCTCCTCCCCCAGGGTATGTTAAATAGCCCCTCCTTATGCCAATACTTTGTGAACCAACCATTGCAAATAATACGCAGGAAATTCCCCAAATCCATCATTTATCACTACATGGACGACATATTGCTTATCTGATTCAAACATGGATACCTTGAACAGACTGCTTGATTGAAATAAAGATACTTTTACCTAAATGGGGATTGGAAATTGCTCCTGAAAAAATACAGAAGGAGATTCAGATTATTTAGGTTATAAAATAGGTTTACAAAAAATCAAGACACAAAAGGCACAAATTAGGAGAGATCGCCTACCAACTCTTAATGACTTTCAAAAACTGTTAGGAGACATTTCCAGTCTACACGAAGCTATTGGGATAACACCTGATCTAATAATTCATTTGAACAAAACCTTGGAAGGTGATAAAGATTTAAACAGTCCCAGAGAGAATTAACAGCTGAAGCAGAAAAGGAACTGAACAATGATTGAGGATTACAACATGCACATGTGGACAGGGGTGAATCCGGAGCTCGATTGTGTTCTCGTCATATTACCATCGAAAATTTCTCCTACAGGAATTTTAATGCAAAGGATGATATTATCTTGGAATGGATCTTTTTACCACATAAACCAAGTAAAAGAAACTAAAAACTTATGTGGAAAAAAGTCTCTGAGTTAATTATAAAAGGCAAGCTGAGACTTCGTCAACTAGCAGGCATAGACCCAGCAGAAATTATAGTGCCTTTCACTGCTGATGAACTAAGGAAATTATGGGAAGATAATGAACTAGTGGCAAAGAGCCTGTGCTAATTTTCTGGGAGACATTAATAACAACTATCCAAAAGCAAGAGGCTTAACTTCATAAAGAGAACTTCTTGGATCCTTCCTCGAATCATCCGTGATGCTCCAATAACTGGAGCCCGTACATTCTATACTGATGCCAATAAAACAGGGAAGGCAGGTTACAAATCAGAAGACTTGGGTAAGGTGGAACAAAGTCCTTATGATTCTGTCCAAAGGCAGAATTATATGCCATTCTTATGGTGCTAAGGGATTTTAAAGAACCTATCAATATAGTTACTGATTCACAATATGCGAAAGAGTTATTTTACATATTGAAACTGCTGAATTTATACCTGAGTTGATACGGAACTAACCTCATTGTTTATCCAGGTTCAAGATTTGATCAGGAACAGGCTTTGCCCTATGTACATAACCCACATCCGATCCCATACGGGTCTGCCAGGTCCTCTAGCACAAGGGGTAATGCAGATATTGATCAATTATTGATTGGTAAGTGTGCTACAAGCCTCTGAATTTCATGAAAAACATCATGTTAATAGCAAAGGCTTGAAGAAAGAGTTTTCTATTACATGGCAACAAGCTAAGGAGATTGTAAAGAAGTGCCCTACTTGCTCTTTCTATAACCAAACGCCACTGACCAGCAGGGGCTAATCCTAAGGGCACCCATAGGAATGAAATCTGGCAGATGGATGTGTTCCACTTTGCAGAATTTGGCAAATTGAAGTATGTTCATCACACCATTGACACTTATTCAGGCTTTCAGTGGGCAACTGCTTTTAAGTTCGGAAAAGGCTGATTCAGTATTACTCATTTATTAGAAGTCATGGCTATCATGGGTATACCTACACAGATAAAGACAGATAATGGTCCTGCTTATGTCTCTGGAAAATGAAACGGTTTTTTGACTATTACAATATCAAACATGTTACAGGTATACCATACAATCCTACAGGTCAGGCAGTCATAGAAAGATCATAGAACTATAAAGGATATGTTGAACAAACAGAAAAGGGTGGGAAAACACCAGGAATAGGTTACATAATGCTTTGTTAACCTTGAATTTTCTTAACGCTAATGAGAAAGGAACAACGGCTGCAGAAAGACATTGGATAATGGAAAAGTCTACTGAACTAAATCAACCAGTTTATTTCAAGGTGTGCAAACCTCACAATGGAAGCCAGGAGATGTGCTGCGTTGGGGAAGGGGTTTTGGTCTTATCTCCACAGGTGGGAAAAATTGTGGATACCGTCAAAATTAATAAAGGTTCGGTATGAAGAAGACAAGACACTTGGAAAAGATAAATAACAATTCATTCACAAGGACGACGAGCATACTAATGGGACCCTGAATATTTACTCAGTGATGGATGGAAAATGGTTACAACTCACTAAGGATCAGTAAGTATTGACTTTATATATATTATCTAGAGTATGTTTTATTGAACACTTTTTTATAAATATGTAGAACTGGTTTTGGAGTTGGACTCTGGCCCAGTCCTCTTCAGTTCCAAACCTGTTGATAAGAGATATCTCACAGGATAAGAATAATTATATACTTGGTAAACTTTCTTTACTTTTTCTCATATCTGTGTCTTTCTTTATATGTCAGTATGTGTCTTTGTTGTTAATGTTTAAATTTCCCATAACAAACAACAAATTTTTCTACAGTAATTTTTGAAATTTTCAGGATGAAGATGGGGCCCCACAACATCAACTCAATCTGTGATGGAGGTGGGTCTTATATCTTATCTGTTGATTTCATTGGTTAAAATAAAGAAACTGCCTGAGCCCATTGATAGGCCAACCCTTAGCTGGGTGGAGTAGACAGAAGAGGATTCTGGGAAAGGGAAGCTGAGTTAGGAGTCACCATGATGTTCCCACTGCAGAGAGACACAGGCTAGAATCTCCCCGGTAAGCACACCATGGGGTGCTGCACAGATTATCAGAGATGGGTTAGGTCGATATGTAAGAGCTAGCCAATAATGGGCCAGGCAGTGATTAAATGAATATAGTTTTCCGAGTAATTATTTCGGGGCATAAGCTGAGCCATGCGGGCGGCCAGGTGAGGGAACACAGCCCGGCCGCTCCTCATACAACAAATTGGCGCCCGGACGTGATGGGCTGAGTCCACTTGAAAACCTGAGAGAGCTTGGTTCTGAACAGAGAAGGGACAGAGTTTAGCACAGAGTTTTGTTCTTTGTTGGTGGCGTGCCGTGGAGAGATTTCCTGGTTCGGCAATAGCAGCAGAAAAAAAGCTGCGTCATTTTAAAGTGCGGCTTTCTGGGCTCTGCCGCCATTGCAATCTCTGTCTGGCTCCTGTGAGAGACAGAGCTTTTGTATGGAGAATTTGGAATAAACTGCTTTGGCTTGCTTGATGGCAATTTGGACTGCTGTGTGCCTGGAACTCTATGCAGCTCAGGCTCACCAAATGGCTCTGGGCAGGAGCGGCTCAGCTCTGCCATACTGCAGTCTCAGGCAGGAACTACCGTAATTACCTTAATGACAGCGCACATAAGGTTTCTACTGGGCAGAATGCAGGTGGTACCGTATTAACTATACAAGAAGCAACTTACTTTTTAAGAAGTGCTTAACATTTTAAGAAATGCTCCTGGATAGTAAAAAAATTACAGATTCACAATAAAACAGATTCAGACAGACCACTAAATGAGTCACAATGTTGGATAAATGTACGTGGGCTTGAGAGAGAAAAAAATATATAGAGAGAGAGAATAAAGTTAATGCCTTTAAAATTAAAAAGGTAAAGTCTTTAAAGAGACAGACTACAGATAGTTAAGAGAGTAAAAGAAATAAAGAAAAATAAGCCACGTAAAAATGGAAAATCCACAAAGAGTCTGGATTATGTACATTGTGTTTTCTTTAAGATTTTTGACTATAAAGGAGCTAAGTACAGAGAGACATTTCATTATATGGGCTGCCAAGTGGAACCAGAATGGATATCATGAGGGTATGACTTCGAATTTGGGTCTAAAGGATATGATGCTTCCGGAGAGGGTCTTCTTTTGTTTTCACAGAGGACCAGACCCTATGGATTGCATCTATTCCGATATGGTATGATAGACCACGCCCTCCTGAAAGGTTGCTGTGAACACCCTCAGAAAATTGCTTCGCTCAACTGCCAACTGAGATGAAACTATCACAGGTTATACCGTGAAAGACCTAATTAACGACGCCCCCATTCAGCAGGAAGCAGTTTGGAGAGAAAAAACCTGCGCCATGTTCCCAAAATATTGTTTATAAATGTTCTTTACATTTAAAGGGGGATATGATATAGATATGAATAATTTGCATTGGTATGGATTTTAAAGTCAATTTTGTTATATGTGTATGTATTTCTGATCTTGATTAAGGTATTGTAATTATATAGTTCATTTTAAAATGTAATGTATAATTAGGAAATATAGGTTGTTGTTAAATAATCGTAAATAAAGTAGTCAAGCTTGTAGTCTGTTAGATTTTCTAGATATATGGAGATATATTTCAATTAGATAGGCATTCTTCATATCTTTCAAAGACTGCAGAATATGGCATTTAATGTTTTGATAACTTAGGGTTTTTCATGACAATGAGAACACGTCTGCTCCTGGCAGCACCAATCTACTTTGAGATGAAGATGGGCATCGAAGAGGATCCTTATGGAGCTTGATAGACATTTGGGCAAGAGACTGTTCTTGCCTGGACTGTTGAATAAACTGGACACAAAGAACCTCGCAGAGAGAGAGGACTGCTGAACTTGCCTAAAGGTGAGATGATCTTTTGGGGTTCCTGATTCATGAAAGAGTCTATGAGACATTCTGCAGGACACAGCAGAAAGTGACTGAACTGTCTTTGAAATTTTCTGCTTCATGGAACTGTCTGCTGGATATTATGGGCCTGTAGGCTAAAGATGGATGCCTCAACGGTACAGAGGAACTTTGGGTGACTGTCCAGGCAGCGAGTTGTCTCTGTCATTTCTAGAATTTTGGACTTCTTGTTTACTGTAGTTTTATATCCTTCTGGAGTCTTTGATGGAGTTGAAGAATGGTTAGTTATAGTTTTCCTTAGTTATGATAAAAGATAAAGTAGATATAAATATTGTAACTGTAATTCTTATTTGATAACTGTTTTGTTATATGTAATTTTACTATGTTAAAGTTAAAGCCTTTCTTTTTTGTTTAAACAGAAAAAGGGGAAATGATGGAGGTGGGTCTTATATCTTATCTGTTGATTTCATTGGTTAAAATAAAGAAACTGCCTGAGCCCATTGATAGGCCAACCCTTAGGTGGGTGGAGTAGACAGAAGAGGATTCTGGGAAAGGGAAGCTGAGTTAGGAGTCACCATGATGTTCCCACTGCAGAGAGACACAGGCTAGAATCTCCCCGGTAAGCACACCATGGGGTGCTACACAGATTATCAGAAATGGGCTAGTCCAGGTGCAAGAGCTAGCCAATAAGAGGCTGGAAATAATGGGCCAGGCAGTGATTAAATGAATACAGTTTGTGTGTTGTTATTTCGGGGCTTAAGCTAAGCCATGCCGCTCCTCTTACTACAAATCTGGTTTTTATGACGTCATGATTATATACATATTTTTTTTTCTTTTTTCTTTCTTTTTAAGCGCTAATAATAGACTTGTTGGTACCAACTGCTCGAGACATTTCGAATGGTGCACATTTTTGACAACACTCTTGCCAGACCTTCTAAAGATACACAGAGACTAGTTACAATTTTCTTAGGTCAAAGGTTAATTTGGGAATTTTTATCATCATTTGCTTTCCACGGGAGCCCTAAGGAGAACGTCGCCCCCATGTCAGCTTGAAGCAATCTTAGAGGACAACGTCCCCTCTCCCAACAGAGTTTGCCCTCAGGGTTAGGACATCTTTTAATGGTTGGTTTGGGGTCGAGGGGATGGGGGGATGTTTTATGGAATTAGGGGTATGTTAAAAAAAAAAAAAAAAAAAGAGGGGATTAACTGGTTTGATGTTTGGTATTTGTGAGTTACTGATTTCAGAAAATTTGCTTTTCGGACTGTTTCCTGTATATTGATATATTGTATATTGAATGTGAGTGTTTCCTACCTCTATTTTTGTATAAGAATATGCTTATATTAGATTGATACTTCTACCATAATACGATGTACATTTCTACCTCTGATACTATTTATGTAATATCAATATTGAATATGAGCTCCTTCCATTGTTTATTTTTGATATGTAATGACATTGTCTATAGATGAAGATCATTGTCTTCATATATTGCACAGTTTATTCTTTTAATCTTCAAGTTAGATAGGTATTTGAGAATTATATGTTTGTCATGTTTATTTTTAGGTTAATCAGGTCTTCTAGATACATAGAGATTATATTTAGTATAGATAGTATAATCTTCAGCCTCTTTAAAGAGCTGCAGAAAATGGCTTTTAATCTAACCTAGAATTCTATGCCAATGAGACACAATTACTCCTGGCAACGCCACTCTACTCCCGAGAGAACGTTGAGCACCAAAGACACTCCACTGGGAGCTTGTCTTTGGCAGAACTGGCCTTTGGGTTAAGAAAGCCCATACCTCAACTACTGACAAAGTTATGAAACAGGATTGTCTTATCTTGCCAAGACAGGGTAGGATGATTCTAAAAAAGTTCCTTACATCTGACTAATGGTATGTCAGATTATGTTTGGCCTTGCCAAAGTTGGTTGACTCAACATTGCAAACGAGAATTTGGGTGATTGCCCAGGTAGTCAGTTGTCTCTGTTATTTTTTTGGCACATTTTGGATATCTCTTATTTGTTAAGTAATATTTATTCCCTTCTCAGATCTTTGATGGAGTTGAAGATTATATAACTGTAATTCTCTCTATATTAGTTAGACTCTTTGAGATAGACTGTCTGGTAAAACTTTTGTTCTCAATATTGTTTATTATATTTCTTTTTGTTATTATTGTTTATAGTTGTATTTGGTTTAATTCTGTCTTATTTAGACAAAAGGGGGAGATGTAGGGGATGAGCCCCACCCCCTAGTGGGTGGGCTCGCCTGGGGCAGGTTTTGACTGTTAAATAAGTTGCGCAGATCGCTGCCGGGCCCTTGTCTGCTTCCTGTCTCCTGTGTCGCGGGAACCTTGGTGTCCGTGAGTTTGTTTACATTAAAGTTTTATATATATATACATATCACTATTTGTCTGAATTAATTAAATCCGCCTTCATAGTTGTTTAGTTTCTATGAGTCCAAGTTTTTCGAGCTGTTTCTGTTGTGGAAATCCAGCTTTAATCCATGGTAGTCTGATCAGATGACTGGACAGAAAGAACACTGAATGCCAGTAGATGGAGAAAACCAGGAGGGTCTATCTACTCAGATTCTTCTTGGCCTCTCTTCAGTTTTTCAGTTTTCTTTCCCCCTCTATTGGATGGGTATCCTTACAATGTTTTAAATGGGATCTCATAACTGACATACAAACAGGAAGTCAAACTGGTTACTTTATTGACTAGATTTCACACAGGAACATGGCAGAAAAGTTAGAATAACATTTTATGTTTTGTGGATGGATTTGGAGAGAGAAAATTCTGTTTTTTATGGTTGGTTTTTCTTAGAATCCCGGATATTGTGGCTGACCGCACTTGGGGAAGAAGGAGGGCAGGAGCCATCAGGAGGCTGGGGAGGTTAGAGAAAATTACAAAAAGTGTTGCTTCTGGGTTTCTCATTTGGGTACTACTTCCCAAGTCCTAACTCAAGTTATCAAAAGAATACTGATTGCTTTGTATCATCACAAAGCCCATTGCAAAAAGGGTTATTGTTCTAAAGAAGGCCATGGAAGGGTAGATTATATTGCAACAAGTTAGAAATGATTAGAAAATTAAAGCGAATAAGAAATTATGGAAATAT